>JAWPHD010008170.1:0-118522 GCA_037043455.1 Cyrtodaria siliqua
CACAACTACATTTAACAAGAGCTGTCGGAGAACAGCGCAGCTCGACTATTCGATTTTTCAGAGAATAATAAATGTATAGCTAGTATATACCATCAGAAAAGAAGGCTACAACAATGTGGGGAGCACAACATAACAATGTGTAAGAATTGACCAAAACTACACAGAAATATGTAAAAAAAAATAAAAATAAAAAATTATAGTTTTGAGTGGGGGTGCGGGATGGGGGTGGCAGAGAGGCGAGGGTGGATGGTAGGGGGAGTGGGGGTAGTGAGGGCAACATGTGTAAGAAGCTATGTAAGAATAAGAATTCACCAAAACACAAAAATATGTAAAAAAAAATAAAAAAATCGAGTTTTAGTGGGGATGGGGTAGAGGCGGGGGAATTGACCAAAACACAGAAATATGGTAAAACAAAATAAAAAATAGATTGGGGGTGGGGGTGGGGGTGGGGGGGGGCAAGATAGCTATGTGTAAGAATTGACACAACACAGGTGTGTGTTGGGCGGGGGGGATAGTTTTTGGTGTGTGGTAGGGGGTGGAGGGGGCAACATATATGTGTAAGAAGCTATGTGTAAGAAATTACCAAAACAAGACAGATATATGTAAAAAAAAAACAATAAACATTAAACATGTTTAAGAATTTAAAAAGAATTTAAAAAAAAAAAATTCAAGTGGGGGGTGGGGGGGAGCAGGGATGTGAGGCGGGAGTGGGTTGGGGGGAGGGCAGGGTGCAACATATATGTGTAAGAATTGACTAAAAGAACAAAGAAATATATAAAAAAATAAAAATAAAACAGTTTCAACTGAGGGGTGGGGGTGGAAGGGGGTGAGAAGCGGGAGTGGTGGTGTGGGGAGGGGGGTAAATATATGTGTAAGAACTGACTAAAACTACACAGAAATATGAAGAAAAAATAAAAAATAAAAAAGGTGTGGAGGGGAGTGGTGGTGGGGGTCGGTGGGGAGGAGGGAGCCCTTGCCCCAATATGGGTGAAGTAATAAGATGCATAATGCTATAACAAATCTCAAACCAAAATTATAGATATATACATGCTTACATGCAAACCTAGATCTGCCTTTATTGCACATTTTATGGGCCATCACAATTTGGGGTCCATGGGAGCCCAGAATTTGCAGGAGACAAAATTACTTATCCAACCCTTTACAACATAGTATAAGGAAACCAATTCCAAAATTTAGTTCAGCTAGGACAAGAAATGTAAGAGATATAGACCTGTAAACACAGCTTACACGCAAAATTTGATGTGAAACAGACATATTCATCAGAATTTGGGTTCCATGGGAGCCCATGGGTTACAGGAACCAAAATTACTTAAGCAACCCTTACGATAATGCTATATGGAAGCTAATGGCCAAATTTGGTTGTGTTAGGGTAAGAATTGTAAGAGATATAGACTTGTAAACACAGCTTACACGCAAAACTTGATGTTGGACGCCGACGCCGGGGTGATTACATAAGCTCTCTTATTCTTCGAATAGTCGAGCTAAAAATGACAAATACAGCGAATCGTTCAATAACATCATTTAAAACAATGACATCAAAACATGGTCCTTAAATTATTTTGAGGAGTATAGTATAGTGCAATGCAAAGAATACTCCCATTAAACAGTACTAGCAGAAATGGTAACTAAATCTATTCAAAATAGAATGCAAACGAGAACATCAATTGTTACGGGTGATAAAAAGCATAAAAGTTGCTATACTTTCTCTTCATAATTTTTTAATATTTTGAAAAAAAATCAGATATTACTGAACAGTCACATGCACAGTCACATGAACACTATGGACACATGGAGGGAAAGAGTAAGATAAGAAAGAAGGGGTTGGTGGGTGCTAATGAGGGATGGAGGTGGGATGAGAATTGCCTGGGAAAATGTATGTCATGGACAGCATAAAATAATACAGAGAGCGTTGAAAAAATTGCTGCAAAGGGAGTGGGATAATAATAGAGACGGGCAGGCTATATGCTCTCTGCGGCTATGAACAACATTAATGCGAGTGGAAATTAGGTAATGGCAATGATTACAGTGGAAACGTTGTTGATGATGGCGATGGGTAGATATGCTTTATGTACTCTCATAATATCTACAAAACAATGTATTTAACGAAAAAAGTGGAGTGGCAATATGTTGATGTAATACAGTATTCTCACAACCACACACATACGCAGTTGATGCTGCACTCCCACGTTTTTGTTTTTTATGAATTTAACAAATACACAATTTAGACTACGGGGTTGGTAGTGGTTTTAAGGATAAAGGTGCAATTGCGTTGGGAAATAAATGGTCCCTTGTTCCCCGCCCTCTACCGCCCAAAACTGGAAGAGGATTGATTTAATTTTTAAAGGAACAATTTGGGGAATCATTTGAACCTCTTGCTTGGTGGGTAGTGGTAATTTAGGTGATCAATATTCACCATAGTACGGTATGGATTAAGAATAAACACTGAAACCTGTACACAAATATTGGTCGGTTTTGGGTGGGTGGGATGTTGTTGTGGGAATGTTGTGTGGGTCGAGAGGAACTCAATGGCCAAATACGTCGAGGTAAACAAAACGGTCAGTGAAATGAAATTACCAAATTCCATAGGCTAGGTTAAGTTGGACTGTGCCCACCCCCACCCACCCTACCCACTCCCCACCACCCTCATTCATTCGAACCTTAATTGATCTGCTCAAATCTAGATAATGATCTAAGGAATCGGATACATATAAAAAATTTGGTTCAGCCAAGACTAGGAATTCACGAAATAAGACCTATACAACAGTTTACAAGCAAACTTCGATCGGTATTTATTGCACTTTTTATAAACCATCACACATTTTGTGTTCCATGGGGGCCCAGATTTTATAAAAGAAAATTACTTTTGGATAACACTAGAAGGAACCAGGTCTGGCTGAGTTGGGACACTGAGTGTAAGAGAGATCCTAGTAAATACAGTTTATGCTAATGGGGCATAATGGGGCACTTTAGGTAGCATGGAAGACCAGGGATTAAAACAAGCCAATTACTTAAGCAGCCCTTTAGACAATAGTATACTGAACAAAAGGAAACTTAACAGGTTTGGGCGAACCAGAAAGTTACAGATTTGTAAATATATATAAAAATGGGTATTTGTTCCGGACATCAAGGAGATGACGAGCGTTTTTTTGAAGAGTGTACAAAACACTCCACAGGCTGAAAGGTACACTTTGGTGAACATTTTGCGTCGTCGTTGCATGGCCTTAATGCGCGTTTTTGACCATACATGTACCGAGATGTGCGACGTTTCGGTTCCAAAAATTTCCATTTGATATTACATTCTGCTGTTATAATGATTAAACTGTACCTAAACTGCCTCAATGTTGTGTGGATTAATCTCATTAATATTAAAATAAGCAACGGTCGATTTAAGCGGAATTCTCTCTTGTTCAGTATAATTAGTATTAACAAATCGAACAAGCATGGTTTTATACAAAACCGTATTTTGGATTAGATATGATAGTCCGATACAGAGACATTTCTATTAAGATTGTGTGTAAATAATAAATATAATCATTGACAAGACAGTTACCTTTAAATTCAGTATCGCCCATTTCTGTACCATGCGACATAGCAAACATCATGCAAACTCCCAAGACAATGAACTTCATCTGAAATACAAGATAAAACAAATAAAGGCTCGGGACGCCCTTATGTGTAATCTCATGAAATTGCATCAATCAGATGGATGCTCCTTGGAGCACGGTTGTTGCCTTCAGAGGCGATGTTAAGTTTAGCTCTGTAAACGTATTTGAAGAGATTAACACGATTCATCGAATATGACGAGCCAAACAAAATGAACTGAAGTTATGCCACCGACTGATCTGGACATGTATTTATTGGCTTAAAGATATGTTTGAATGAAGAAATATACTGTTCAGGGAATGTTATCGGTGTCCGGACCAAACGTCTTTGAACATCGAGTTATAATGACCTTGTCTGGTATCATGGCCTTTATTGACGATCATGATGAATAAATAAGTTGGATAAAGAAATTGGAACAAAAATGAAAGCTTAACAATGAATTGGTCACGCTCAATATTAAGTTTTCGCGCCAAAAATAACGTTCAACCCTAAATTTGACATAGACTGCGACATTTATATATTGGCAGGTTTGCGTGAATATCGTCTGCAGAATATAATAATACTGAAATAAATAGAAACACAGATCAGCCAATATTAAGGGCGAGTGTCGCCGGTCGACGACGAACAGGCGGACGACACATGCAAGACGCAAGGCGACGGATAAAGAGATACCTATGTGAATCTTGGTTCTACCCGTGTGACCTTTAATGGAACACTATGCACCATTTTACAATTTCGAGACCGTGTTTGTAACTTAAACTTATATTCTTCAATTTCAAAATATGCCATTCTCATAAAGGTCTTCAGCACCGGTGCGTTTTCATTGACCGCCGGTATACATATATAAACCAGTTATAAGCGGTGTAATACACTCAAGTGATATGAAAACGCAACACGGGAATTTCCGCTATATATTGTATATACTGCACACTTAATTGCACATAATATTCCAAAGAAATCCCAAGATGTTTTTTAAAAGAAAGTTGCAGTTAACTAGAGAAAGGACACAACTGGGATGTTGTAGACGTTTTTAATATCACTACACTTTGTAACAAGAACTTCATAGATGTTGAAGTAGCTCTTTGAAAATTGAGCTAGTTCAGCACTGTATTTCACGTAAATAGTTTGCAAAATGTTGCATCCTAAGTTTGCTCACACGATTGAGCCAAACGCGTACTCTGTGAATAATGAAACATTGAAGGAATACTATTTGCTGTATTATTTGTTGTTTTAGTATTTTTTTCCAAAAGGAAAGGTCTTACGTAGCCATGTACCATTCGATTAAAAGCAGCATATTGTACATACAATATATAGCGGAAATTCCCGTGTTGCGTTTTCATATCACTTGAGTCTTGTTCGTACCTTTAATTGGAACAATGAAGTATTGCCAGGCTATAACGGCATAACTGGGTTATAAAAGCACTAATTATAGACTGCGTGTCCCTTAGGCGCAATAGAATAAGATACGAAAATAAGTCCGAGCTGGTAGGTCTATAAATTGGTTACTCCTCGACTGGATTTAAAACGAAAACTAAAGTTTAAAGAAAATAAACTTACCTTTGATTATTCGTCTGTACCGTGAAACTAGATGCGTCGTGTTACCACTGTCTGCTAATGTCTGCAGTTTCATAAATTCATCGTTTATAGCCATTGGGATGGACACACGTGTATTTCCTCGTGACCGCACGTGCGGCTTGGGCGATGTTTAAGAGGCTACTAACCAGAATAAAATTTGCAGATATGTCTTGATAATGAATTGGGGTTTTAAGGCGCACCAACACATGAAAAGGTTATATGGCGCCTAAAAGGCATGAACATGCCAGGCTCATCTTCCATGTACATCGAGATAAAATATAGAAAATGGGCCTAGAACCTTCTCACCCTGAACTGCAGAGGTGCTGCAAATTCTATCGTAGAAACTCCATTTACGCTGGAGCCATGTTATTGTTTTTCTGCCACTGCTCTTATGATGCGAGCGAGATAGCACCTGAAACAATGCAGGGATCATGATGAAGACCTTTAATGAACATGAACAAAAAATGATAAAATGAACATGAATTTGGGGGGATTCTACCCCTCTGCCTACCCTCCAAAGGGATCTGCAGTGGCCCTATTATTTGCCCCGTGACCAAACGGGGGCACCCGGGAACCACACGGGGCATGTCTTGATAAATAAGCATTCTTGTTCGAATCTTTCTTATGCCTTTACCTGCTGGTTTACTCTTCACCATAAAAAAATGAATTGAAATGAATGTTGTTTAACGGCTCATCAACACAGTACAGGTTATTTAGAGCCGCCCCAGAGAGAGAGGGGAAGGATACATAGGAATCCGGGAACCTGCCCTACTCTTATTATCGAATAGATTCCTATGGTTCTTTAACGTGCTCGGATGATAGACCGATACACGGGACCGCCCGGTTTACGTCCCCATCCGACGGACGAGGCTAAGGAAAAGTGTCTTGCCCAAGAACACACCGACGGAACTCAGTGGCACCACGGAGGATTAAAACCGGGACCTCCGGTTACAAATCCGCCGCGCTACCGACAGCGCCACGCCAGCCCTCCCATAAAAAAATGACGTAAACTCCATGCAAGCAAAAAACTTAAAGAGACCTATGCAATCTTGATGTGTTTAAAAGTTGCGGCGTCCCGTTAGTTTCCCTACATAACTTGCATTTGTTCAATCATTAATATAACGAGTTAAATGTTAATGGACGGACGGAAGGACGGACAGACGACGGACGACGGACAACACACCATCCCATAAGCTCTGCTGGCCCTTGGCCAGTAGAGCTAAAAACGGGAAATAATGATTTACCATTGTACGTACATTATAATGATTGTATAATAATAATAATAATAATAATAATAATAATAGTAAATAAATATATATGTATACACATACGGGCATAGCGTCTAATGTTCATATGGTGTACTTGTCTGTAGGTTTATGTTAAACTTTTTTTTTTTTCAGGAATTGGAGACTGCAGTTAAGGATTGCTTACGAAAAGCTGCAGCGTGAAATTACACAAGTGTTTCATTTCCCGCCATCGCCACAGGGGTAGTGAAGTATCCGAATGTACTTGTAGCCGATACGATTCTCGATGTCATCGTCCAGTTTGTAAACACCGAAGCCTGTTTAAGGAATGTATTGTCAACTTGCGTATGGTACCTAAACGTAGCATTGTAATAAAACATATTGTCAGTGATACAGAAATCAAACGTTTGAAAATCCAAACAATCTAACAATCTAAAATTTAAAAAAAGAAAGAAATAAAAACCTCTTGTGACACACCTTCATTAAATCTGCATTAGTCGTACCAGGTTACCTTGATCTGGCATCTGCCTTCATTGCACAGTTTACGGGCGATCACAATTTGGGTTCTATAGGAGCCGAGATATTATGGGAACCAATATAACTTATGCAACCCTTTATATAAAACTATATGGAAGCCCATACCCAAGTCTGGGGGTTCTAGGAAAATGATTGTAAGAGATAAGACCTGGAAATAGAATTTACACTCAAAACTCGAGGTGGGGTGAGACGTCGAAGCTAAAGTGTTTGCAAATCTCTCTTATTCCTAGAACAGTCGAGCTAAAAATAATGTTTTTACAGAAAACTTATGTCAGTTTCATATCGAGAAAATAAAAGTTTGGATTGTTATGTTTTACACAGAACATAGGATGTTTTACGCACAGCATTGAAAGTTGTACACACAACATAGGATGTTTTACAAACAACATAGGATGTTTTACATACAGCATAGGATGACTGGATATTTTACACACAATATAGGATGTTTACACGAAACATTGGATGTTTTGCACCAAACCTTAGATGACAACATGATTTGACCGTGCTTAACGTGCTTGTATGGATAGCATGCGTGTCTCGTTCACTGCGCATGAACAGCTGGGAAAGATGACGTGCGTCGTGACTAAACGAAAGCCATATGACATATGGTATTTTTTTGATATATCATCATGTTATCTGCAATACATTTTTATGCTCTCCGAAATGTTCAGGGTAGCATAATTACAGTCGCCGCTTTCTCCGTCCGTCCTTCCTTCCGTCCCATTTTTGTCCGTAGAATAATTTCATAACTGTTGATGGGACTGCAATGAAACTTCACAAAACGATAGAGGACAATGAGAGGACGTGCAGACTGCAATAACTGTAACTGTCTTCATTCAACTTAGAGTTATTGCCCTTTGCAATATTATATTTATAGTTCTTGTCCGGAGCATAACTCAAAAGCTCAAGAAACATAACTCTGTTTTAATTTTAATTAGTTATTGCCCTTTGAAATTTTATACTTATAATTCTTATCTGGAGCACAATTCAAAAACTACTAATGTCACTGAAAAGAAACTTCACAACGCGATAAAGGGATTGTTTATTTAAATATACTTTCCTGCCAACATGCAAATTTATATCTTAAATCGGACTTTGACTCATTTATGTGTTTTGATATTTCATGTTTTATATAAAGGGAGGGTAGCTCTCAAAATATGTAAGATTTAAAAAAATAATATTTTACATTGGTCAAAACAAAATAGTTACCACTCAACTATCCTAAATATATTTAAAATAAGAGAATTAGCTAAGACATTTAAACCCCCACGGCCATTTTTGACACTGACCGTTCCAAGGCGGTAGCCCTATTGTCAACCCTTTTGTGTTTGTGATGTCATATGCCTTTATTCCTTATTAGCATTGCTATTCATGTTTGTCGTTTTGCGTGTTTTGGGGTTTATGTGTTATATACTGTGAAAGCTGCATTTATACTTATTTTGAGTATTGGATTAGGTAATGCGATCAGTGTATACACGTAAACATAACTGCACATAGCAAGCAGATGCCGATCAAGGATGTAAGGGGCCCAGAACCTTTTTCTGAAATATAAAATAAAATAGTAATAATTTATTACAAATTGTATGGTTAAAACCTGTATTGCCCAAATCTTATTCTGGCGACGCATACGTATTGTCTCTTATTGTGTGTGAGGGGATGTGGGGAAGGTGTTATCGGGCCTCCTCCCTATTACCCGGTTCTGGTCTGTATCAATAATACTAAATACTCTATCGATCATTTTGCCTCGCATGCGAGGTATCGTGTGTTCAATCCCCGGCCGTGTCATACCAAAGACTTCACAAAAATGGTACTAGTAGATCCCTTGCTTGCCATTCAGCGCATATGTGGTAGTTCTGTGACTGGTCGGCCGGTGTCAGTATAATGTGACTGTGTTGGTTATCATCATATATGGTAGTTTTCGGACTTGAGACTGGTCGGCCGGTGCCAGTATAATGTGACTGTGTTGATTATCATCACATATGGTAGTTTTAGGACTGGTCGGCCGGTGTCAGTATAATGTGACTTTGTTGGTTAACATCATATATGGTAATTTTGGGACTGGTCGGCCGGTGTCAGTATAATGTGACTGTGTTGGTTATCATCATATATGGTAGTTCCGGGACTGGTCGGCCGATGTCAGTATAATGTGACTGTGTTGGTTATCATCATATATGGTAGTTCTGGGACTGGTCGGCCGGTGTCAGTATAATGTGACTGTGTTGGTTATCATCATATATGGTAGTTCTGGAACTGGTTGGCCGGTGTCAGTATAATGTGACTGTGTTGGTTATCATCATATATGGTAGTTCTGGGACTGGTCGGCCGGTGTCAGTATAATGTGACTGTGTTGGTTATCATCATATATGGTAGTTCTGGGACTGGTCGGCCGGTGTCAGTATAATGTGACTGTGCTGGTTATCATCATATATTTATATTCATATAAGTAAACTATACTCAACATGTTATACAAGAACATATTCACAATTTAATTTCTATATAACATCTCATTTCTTTATGAAACGCCTTATAGATAAATATGTAGAGTTTACGAATATATCCTTTATTATTTGAATTTATCAGTTCTATAAACTTAACCATGTTAGGTCGTCGGTAGAAATACTTGGGTATATATTGTTTCCTTAACTCTGTATATCTGTCACACTGTAATACGAAATGAAACTCATCTTCTAACATGTTGCATAGATCACAAGTTCTCTCTTTATAGGTATTCTATTAGGTTTAACCCATCTGCCAGATCGATTTTTAATCTATGAGATGAAACTCGCAACTTTGTAAGTGATTGACAAAATGTGTACACATATATATTCGAGATAAGGTTGGAATTGAAAACATGCAATGGTATTGTAGAACACTGCTATGCTTGACATGTGTAACATGTCATGTGTGACATGTCATTCCAGTTTTGATGAAATCATCTGTCAGACTTTGTCTTATTAAGTTAATGAATACTGTATCATTTCCAACACCTTGTTGTCACCACACATAATAGAAACCGAGAGACGCCAATAAATGTTCGACTAGTGATGCCCAGTTAACTTTTTGCGGATGTAGCTCAACATCTTTTAAAGGCCCCTTTACACAGGGCTGCGACCTTTGTGCCACCTTTGAGCGACCAACAAATGGCCAGGACGCTCAATGGTCGCCTAAACCCAGAAAATCATGTTTCTATGTAACTGCTCCAGCGATCCTTGTGCCTCCATTGAACCACTAAAAATGCAATTTTCGGGCATTTTCATGGCGATCTACGAACGACCTGTGCGTCCACTGAGCCACCTGCCTGCCTCCCCTGTGCTTCCCCTGTGCTTCCCCTGTGCAACCTACGGCAACCAACGCGATTATAGGCTACATAGGCGATCCCTTGAGCAATGTTTGGGCAACCATTGAGCCTCTTCTGTGCCTCCTCTGTGCCATCATCGGCGACCAACGGCAACTAACGGCGATCACTGGACGACCATTCAGCCAAAAAAAATTGCAGCAGAACGCATCTATTACCTGGCGACCATTGGCCGACAACTGTGCCTCCATTCTGCAACCACGGTAATGCTTGTGCCTCCCTTCTGCCTCCTTTGAGCCACCTGTGAGCAACCAACCTCCTCGGCGACCTTTGTGCGACTGTTTTGAACATGTTCAAAAATTCACGGTGACCATGGCGTCCATGGCGATGTCTGAACCTCCTGTGTACCACCTTTGAACGACCTAGGCAACCATTCTGCCTCCTTTGAGCCTCCAACGACGACCTGGCAAATTTTATGGTCGCACACGGGAGGCACAAAGGTCGCCATCCTGTGTAAAGGCCCCATTACATCATATTATAAACAATTTTAACATATTTGTGTTCCCTCATATTTAAAATCTTAAAATCTATACACTAGCTCGTATGGCCAACATCACCGACAGGTTTTTATTATCTAGAGTAGCATACCCCTGAAATGAAGCGATAACGTTAATGAGGCTACAGACCTTTTATGTTAGTTACTTCCCACCGCACACGCATAATAGAAATAGAAAAGTAGAAACTCAGCAAAAATAGAAATGAACAGCTTTTACATCTTGTTTATTACAATATTTAAAAATAATCAATTCAGTTCAATCTATAGTAAATAAATAACTATAAACTGCAAAAAACACGTAAAGCACGTGCACAATCAATTATTAAAGAGGATGTTATTAAGTGCCATATTGGTTTTGACAATAACATGCAAGAAGCTATGAATGCTTTATCACGTCAATGAATATGTTTTTGTAATGAATTATTTTATCAAATATTACATAATATACAACACGCTATTTCACGCATTGATGGATATATAATCATATTTGTTTTACAAGATAAAGGGAATCTACACATTGTATGTTGTATACTGATATTAAAATGTAGTTTAATATTTTGATACAATAATTTATCTGAAAAATATACGGAGAAAGCTATCGTACTTTTAGTTCTAAAATTGACTATGATAATTATATTAACCGTGTTTGATTGGAAGTTACATACTTTTCTTTACCCATTCTAATTCATTCTGATGCACTCGTTCACACTATGACGTATAGCCGTTATATCGCCCTCACTCTCATACAATCTCAACACTAATTTTAAAGGGGCACACGTCAATCTTGAAGTTTTTAGCAAACATTAAATTAGCCTCTCGATTAATTGATCTAGTATCATTTGACTTTAAACCTGCTCGCATATATTAATACAGTTTAAAATTTTCAACTTTTCTTCCTGATTCTACCATAGGTTTGAATATATTATTGGTGAAATATAATCAACAGTTAGTAATATGCAAAAACAATTTGCTTTGAACTATTCTTAAAATAATATTAATGAGTTAACAAATACAAGTTATGTAGGGAAACTAACGGGACGCCGCGAGTTTTAAACAAATCAAGATTGTCATGGGTCCCTTTATGATTGATTGATTGTTTGTTTGTATGGAGTTTACGTCATTTTTTATGGTGAAGAGTACCAGCAGGTAAAGGCATAAGAAATATTTGAACAAGAATGCTTATTTATTAAGACATATCTGCAAATATTATTCGGGTTAGTAGCCTCTGAAAATATCGCCCAAGATGCCTCAAGTAACGCGTGCGGTCACGAGGAAATACACGTGTGTCCATCCCAATGGCTATATAAACGATGAATTTATGGACCTGCATACATTAGCAGACAGTGGTAACACGACGCATCTAGTTTCACGGTACAGACGAATAATCAAAGGTAAGTTTATTTTCTTTAAACTTTAGTTTTCGTTTTAAATCCAGTCGAGGAGTAACCAATTTATAGACTTACCAGCTTAGACTTATTTTCGTCTCTTATTCTATTGCGCCTAAGCATGCTAAGGGACACGTACTCTAAAGTTACTGCTTTTATAAGCCAGTTATGTCGTTATAGCCTGGCAATACTTCATTGTTCCAATTAAAGGTACGAACAAGATCTATTACACGCTAATACCGGTCAATGAAAACGCACCGGTGTTAAATGTTATTGCTGAAGAAATTTATAATCTGGCATATTTTGAAATTGAAGGTTATTAGTTGTTACAAACACGATCTCGAAATTCCTAAAATGGTGAAAGGTCACGCGGATGAAACAAGTTTTACATAGGTATCTCTTTATTCGTCGCATTGCGTCTTGCATCTGTCGTCCTCCCGTTCGTCGTCGAGCGGCGACACTCGCCCGTAATATTGGCTGACCTGTGTTTCTATTTAACTTTCAGTATATATTCTGTAGACCTGCCAATATATAAATGACAGTCGATGTCAAATTTAGGGTTGACCATTATTTTTGACGCGAAAACTGAATATTGAGCGTGACCAATTCATGTTAAGCTTTCATTTGTGTTCCTTTCTTTATCCAACTATTTACTCATCATGACGATAGTCGATAAAGGTTATGATACAAGCCAAGGTCATTATAACTCCGTGTTCAAAGTTTTTGGCCAGGACACCGATCACATTCCTTGAACATTGTATTTCTTCATTAACACATGGTCTATATACACATTATGACAGTCCACACACCTTTGAGCCAATAAATACATGTCCAGATCAGTTGGGTGTCATAACTTCATTTTGTTTGGCTCGTCATATTCCCTGAATCATGTTCATCTCTTAAAATATTTTTACAGAGCTAAACGTAATGCCACTACACATGTATCCTACTTCTAGAACATCGCCTCTGAAGGCAACAACCGTGCTCCAAGGAGCACCCATCTGGTTGATGCAATTTCACGAGATTACACATAAGGGCATCCCGAGCCTTATTTGTTTTATCTTTTGTTTTATCTTGTATTTCAGATGAAGTTCATTGTTTTTGGAGTTTGCATGATGTTTGTTTTGTCGCATGGTACAGAAATGGGCGATAATGACTTTAAGGTAACTTTCTTGTCGATGATTGTATTATGTAATCGTATCCTGAAATAAATAAATACACCAATCTTAATAGAAATGTCTCTGTCTCGGACTAAAATATCTAATCCAAAATACATGCTTGTTCGATTTGTTAATACATAATTATACTGTACAAGAGAGAATTCCGCTTAAATTGACCGTTGCTTATTTTAATATTAATGAGATTAATCCACACAACATTGAGGCAGTTTAGTTACAGTTTAATCATTATAGCAGCAAAATGTAATATCAGATGGAAATAAAACCTACATTTTTTTAACCAAACAGTCGCACATATCGGTACATGTATGGTCACAACGCGCATTAAGGCCATGCAACGGCGACGCAAAATGTTCACCAAAGTGTACGATTCAGCCTGTGGAGTGTTTTGTACACTCTTCAAAAAAACGCTCGTCATATCTCCTTGACGTCCGGAACAAATAGCCTCATTTTATAAATATGTATATAAATATGTAACTTTCTGGTTCGCCCAAACCTGTTAAGTTTCCTTTTGTTCAGTATAATATTATCTAAAGGGCTGCTTAAGTAATTAAGCTTCTAATTCCTGGTCTTCCATGCAACCTAAAGTGCCCCATTTCACATCGATTTTAGCATGTACTGTATTTACTAGGATCTCTCTTACATTCAGTGTCCCAACTCAACCACTTGCGGACATGGTTCCATCTAGTATTATCCAAAAGTAATTTTTCTTTTATAAAATCTGTGCTCCCATGGAACACTAAATTTGATAGTTTATAAAAAGTGCAATAAATACCGATCAAGATTTGCTTGTAAACTGTTGTATAGGTCTTATTTCGTGAATTAGTAGTCTTGGCTCAACCAAATTGTGTATATGTATCCGATTCCTTAGATCATTATCTAGATATGAGCAGAGCAATTAAGGCTCGAATGAATGTGGGGGGGAGTGGGGAGGAGGTGGGCGGTGGGCACACAGTCTAACTTAACCTAGCCTATGAAATTTGGTAACTTTATTTCACTGACCGTTTTGTTAACCTCGAACGTATTTGGCTATTGGGTTCCTCTCGACCCACAGAACACTCCCACAACCACACCCACCCACCCAAAACCAACCAATATTTGTGTACATGTTTCAGTGATTATTCGTAATCCATGGCGTACTTTTGCGAATATTGATCACCTCAATTACCATTCCCCACCAACCCATCAAGAGGTTCAAACGATTCCTCGAATTGTTCCTTCAAAAATGTAATCGATCCTCTTCCAGTTTTGGGCAGTAAAGGGCGAGGAACACGGGACCATTAAAACCTTAAAACTACTACCAACCCCGTAGTCTGAATTTTGTACTTGTTAAATAAGAAGAAAAAAATGGGTGTGCAGCATCAACTGCGTATGTGTGTGGTTGTGAGGATGTGTGGGGCCCAATACTTGTATTACATCAACATATTGCCACTCCAAGGTTTTCGTTAAAAACATTATTTTGTAGATATTATGAGTACATAAAAGCATATCTGCCCATCGCCATCATCAAAGTTTCCACTGCAATCATTGGCATTCTCTAATTTCCACTCGTATTAATGTTCTGTGTTATTGTTCATAGCCGCAGAGAGCATATATCTCTGCCCGGCTCTATTATTATCCCACTCTCTTTGCAGCAATTGTTGCAGTGCTCTCTGTATTCTATTATGCCGTCCATGACATACATTTTCCCAGGCAATTCTCTTCCCCACCTACATCCCTCATTATCACCCACCCCTTTCTTATCTTGCTCTTTCCCTTGAGTTCATAGTGTTCATTGTAACTGTTCATGTAACCGTTCATGTAACTGTTCATTAATATCTATCTGATATTTTTCTCAAAATATTGAAAATTATGAAGAAAGTATAGCAACGTTATGCCTTATAGAAATGTTTTCACCATAACAATTGATGTTCTCGTTTGCATTCGTTTTCAAATAGATTTAGTGACCATTTTTTATGGGAGTATACTTTGGGTTGGACTACTATACTCCTCAAAATAATTTAAGGACCATGTTTTGTTTTGTCATTTTTAAAAGCTGTTATTGAACGATTCGCTGTATTTTTGCCATTTTAAAGTGTGTAATGGAACAATGGTAAAAGAATACATGTATTACCTTTTTATAGGCATATGAAATCCGTAATATGAAAGATTAAGTAATTGTTATTGTTCTATTTTGAGGTCCTTAAATTTGAGGGGTGTATTAAAACTCATTTTAACATTTTATTTTTACTGAAAATAACACCTTATATGCGTTTTTATAGATTTTAGAATGGCGTTTCGTAGAAGCTTATCAGCAATAATCGCCAGGTCTTTAAATATCACATCCCCCGAGATGCAAAGCCTGGAGATGCAGCTGAAAGAATGTGAAGCGAAATTGGCGAACGAGAAAGAAGAGTGCGAACTTTGCGCCGAGACGTCGTGTGAAACGTAAGTACTTTTAAATGAAATTGCGGCGTTTCCAAGAAATGCACATGCACTGGAAAATATAGATACTTTGTTCTGTATGCTAGTTTATAACTAAGATTTTATATACTGAACGGAACAAGAAGCGCGACACGCATTTTCGCTATATATAATATAATATACAGCTATATATATAAGGGTAAGAAAATACATCTACAATACCTTTCAAAAAGCACTGGATCCCCAAAGGGATACGAACATGTTGGAATAAATTAATAGATGGGGGAAAAAACATTTATACAGTGCTACAGTTTATAAAAAACGCTATATATACATAGAAATTCCCGTGTCGCGTTTCTTTTTCCTTTTAGTATAGTTGGAGAAAGGTCATAACTCTGATGCTGTAGACATTGTAATCACAGTACACGCAGTAAGAAATCATTGTTGAAATTTCTCTTTGAAAAATTGAGCCAGTTCAGTACTGTATTTAACGTAAGTGTTTGCACAATTGTGCATCCTAAGTTTGCTCGCATGCTTGAGCCAAATGCGTACTCGGTCAATAATAATCTTTGCAGGAATACTATTTGCTGTGTTACGTATTGTTTTAGTCTCTTTTTTTTTCCGAAAGGAAAGATCTTGCGTAGCCATGTACCATTCGATTAACAGCAGCATATTGTACATGCACTATAGCGGAAATTCTCGTGTCGCGTTTCTTTTTCCTTTCAGTATATAAATAAACGCTGGGGAAGTCGAATAGAGTTAATTTGCCTAATGCGATTCATATGTATACAAGCAAGGTTTTACGCAAGCGTAAAATAGCTGCCGAGACAAAATAGCATTATTTCTGGGCAGCACCTGGGAACAACGTTTAACATAATAACAGACCAAGTCACGGGTGTTAAAACAATATTCAAAAAAAAGAGTTGTCACGGAGACGTAATCACACCATGACCGTTTTTTTTTTACCAGACACTTTCTTCCCAATTTGTGCTACCAAACATTTTGTATCAAGGTTGGCGAATCCTTGACATGCCTTACAAATGGATTACATATTCACCTATGTAGCACGACGTGCTAAAGTACACATCGACACAGAAATACAATTACTCACATGTATGGGATGCGTTTGCGTTAGCGTGCATTACAACACAGATAAACTGTTCATTGCTACCATGTGTAATTATACGATTGCGTTATCAAAGTGAAAAAACTCAAAGAAATTAATTATTACTACCTTACCATGTGCAATTACTAAAACAATATAAGAGTCGCTGCCGTTCCGGCAGCGAATAACGGCTATATAATGTAAAGGTACCGAGGTCTAGTCATCTTAAGATAGAAGGTCTTTATAAAAACAAATCTTATGTAAAACTTGAGTTTACAAACCGCGTGACTGATGCAAATAAAATGTCGCCATTTTTTGTTTTAATTTTTAAGATATGTGGTTTATGTCCTTTTCTTGTTTATATTCAGTGAGCCAGAAACCTTTTTGCCGGTAAGTTCCTTTCACGTTCTTAAACCTTCTATTCTCTTTCCAGTATTTCTTTCAACATGTCTTGTGTTTTCAGTAGGTTTTGACCAATCTTATTTCCTATCAATCTACTTGCACATTCGACGTTTTCTTTTATCGGACTTAAAGCACAGACATCAATACTTAGGGGGCACTCCTCAGTTTCGCATGAATGACCCGGATATGCTTAGGATTTTTTTTTTATTTATTGAAATATTGCTTTTTTAGCATGTTTTGAGGGGTGGGCGTAATCTTAAAGAAGTGGGACTAAAGTTGTACAGAAAATGCTTTTTGATACTTTACTTGGTATGGAAACCTGGGTAATTTTATTGTCTTATAAGAAATGTATGACACAATGATGGTGTTATTTATTTTTGCTCAAGGATTCTGGCTAAGGGCTTGTCATGGGTTTGATTATTGAGAAATGTACGTTAAACTGGAGTGCCGCCATAGCGTCTCCGCGGCCGAGACGTTAACGACGTTCCGTTGTAGACCTTCTCGCCTCTCGCCGCTACGGGTTCGAATCCCACTGGGAGCTCGACTTGTGAGGAAGTGTCTATTCTTACGGATGGCGGGAGGTGTACTGGACTTGTTCTACCCAGGAAAAGAGGGTGGTCTGCCTCCACCACAAAAATAAATATATATATCGTATATAACCTTACACATCGAAAATGACGTAAAACCCCTAACAAACCACCCCAACGCCCCACAAAATACAAACAACACCTCAATACTTAACACTATTTTATTAAACGCGTTTAGTCGTACTATTGTATAACAAAAGTCGTACTATTGTATAACTAAAGTCGTACTTTTGTATAACTAAACCTTTCACCCAGAGATAGCATGCGCATTGTTTTGCCGGCATTTTAAACTAATATTTCGCACTTGAAACATTTAAATGGATCTAGACAACTTTGCGTCTACAATTGACGTCGGCCAGTTTCATGGTTTAGCCCACGATGTTCACGGTCGACAGTTTCGATATGGTGGGTGTCTACGTACACAATTAAATTGTCGATTATTCGACAATCATTTTGTAGAACTGGGAGGAGGGAAAGATGCCATTCAGTTACCAAGGATTTTCAATGGATACAGTTTTAATCGAACGCAACCGAGGGACTTCTTATCGACAAAATAAACGATCCTGGGGACATGTTGCGGCTGTGTAAGTATTTACCCTTTATCTTCATATTCAGTATATCCAAAGAGCTGCACATGTTCCATCACCATGTCCTGTTTTTTCATAATTATTACCCTTTTTCGACATAGACATTTTGGTTAAAATTTTGCATGAAGTCTTTTCTTAGAAACTACTTTAAACATATAGCTGAAACTTCACACATTTGTTCAGTATCACAATATGACTGAACAGCAGAGTTTCGTAACCCGGTCTTGATTTTTAGATGGAGTTCTTGTTCTTGGTTAAAGTTTTGCATGAACGGTCTTTTCTTAGAAACTACTACGCATATAGCTGTGAAAATTCACTTATTCAGTATCCTGACAGAACTGTGCAGCGAAAGTTCCATAGCTCTTTCTTAAAGTTTTATTTCAAATTCTTCTCCTTTTTGGTTAACATTTTGCATAAAGATCAATTTCTTAGAACTATTAATGAATCGACTTTCATAGTTTGTTCATAGTCGGTCATTTCGCAACTTTTTCAATATTATCTTAGCTGCAGACTAAATTGCATAACCCCGAATATCACTAATATTCAAAAGTCGAGCATGCTGTCCTCTGATAGCTCTTGTTATCACAGCATTTGGGACCGGTTTGGCAAAGATCGGGTGAAATAAGGACCTGCAGAGTTAACATTTATAAATAATGCAAGGGCCATTATAAATGTTTCTAGTGTCCGGCATGACTGGTTTTTAATCTTATCTTGAGATATTATAGATATTAACATTGTAAAAAGTTTGATTAAGATCAGATGCAGAATGAAGTAGCTACATATTGAATAATGCAAAATATCATTTTTCAATAAATCGAGCGTCAGAACTTTCCAAACTTGGCGGTTTCCAATCTGACATAAGTATGTTTTTAGTCTGTCCCACTTCTATGACGGAGATATCGGGGAATGTGTTTCCGTGTAGGCATATTTATACTTCATGTACAATACAATTTCGCCTTTTAAAAGTGTAAATTATAGCGGCTAGAACTTTTCTCCTGTCGATAGTTGCTGCAAGTTTCTCCACGGATCACATTTTCAACTTGTTTTTGGAACCTATTTGCATTCAAGAAGTATTTCTATGATTATCACTAGAATACCGCCCATAAATTGCTTATGCCCTAGATGTGAACGTTGAAGTTTTATCTGAATGATTTACGGTCAATTTTCTCGAGGTAGGGAAGCGAACGAGCTGGGGGTAGAGCGAACGTCGAACAGGTAGAGCGGACGCCTGTTTAATTCCACAAACGACATACTTTGTCTGTCTATTCAAACGCAGTTGCGTCATGAACAGATACTTTTTGTAGATTTGTATTACCTTTTCTAAACCCCAAACGCATATAGCAGCGGATTAGGTGTCGCTGTACGTGCTTGCAGCACCAACTTACTTTGGAAATGAGCTCTTTTACATCGTTCAAAGTTAGGTTATTTATGTTTGTTCTAATAAACGACACATTTCTGACACATACAGGTCTCCGATATTCATTTCAGGTCCAGTTTTGCATCAAACCTGAACAAAATTGATCGTAGTTGATATTGATTTTTGTTTTCCGAATATATGTACATTTATTTTTTATCTACTTTTTAAGATTGGGTAGAATTAGGTAGAATTATCAAATAACACATTTCTCAACTACATTCAATTATCACTGGAAATCTTAACTTTGTTTCAGGTTATTTATCAAATTAATCGGTTGGTCATCAATATTTCTTCATGATATTTTTTTTAGAAAATGTTCACCGCCCTCACCATCAACAATCGGATTTTTTTATGCGGGCAATATTTCTTAAATCAGCCAATCGAATGATTTGGTTTAGCATGTACTAGTATGGCGGATTCCTGCAATAAACGTTTTATATAAATATATCAAGAAATCGGATAAGATATGGTTTACTGCAAAATTGATAGCGATGTAAATAATATAATATAATAAATATATTGATATACTGCAGTTCTTACACATGACACGCGTATCCGCATAACTTATAAGGTTTTTGCCAAAATAGGGATTTTTAGCATATAATAACCTTATCTGCCAAGAAAATCCAGCCAGCCAGCCAGACGGGTTAATAGCGTAACGTTTAAAGATCTGACGGAACTCATTTCCAAGTAAAGTTTGTGCCGCATACACGCATACAACGACGCCTAATCCACTGCTGAATTCATTCGTTTTGGATGAAGAAACGGTAATAAAATCTACAAAAAGTAACTTTTCATGACTTGGATTAAAACTTCACTATTCGCATTTAGTGCATAAGAAACTTATGGGCGGTATTCGAGCGATTTTCACCATCTAGATACTTCCTGAATGCAAATAGGTTCCAACAAGTTGAACGTGTGATCCGTGGAGAAACCTGCACCAACTATCGACAGGAAAAAAGTTTCAGCCGCTATAATTTACACTTTTAAAAGGCGAAATTTTATTCTACACGAGGTATAAATATGCCTACACGGAAACTCATTCTCGGAAGTGGCTTTCGCTCAATTTTCATTGTTCTCCTTTTGGTTGTGGAGCGAATGTTTACCAGGCGTGGTCCCGTCGCGTCGCTTTCCGTAACACATTTTTTAATACTTGCATATCTCGAGCGCTTTTGAATGGATTGTTCCCAAACGTCATATACTCCTAACAACTGATGACCTTATGTCCCTCTTAATCGCCCATCATTGATTGCCTAATTCATTACAGAATTAGAATTGTCCACTCTAATATTATATAATGACCTGTTAACACAGTTCTTTCTCAGAAATTTTCGAATTTATTTGTTCCCGAACTAGACACATACCAACAGATGATCTTATGTCCCTCTACATCAAACATTGTTGGTGCCCAATTTATTACAGAATTATGGCGCTTTATTTGTCTTAGAACTTTAGACTATAATGAACTTTGTGGCTTTCACTTAAAATGGAGTGTTATTACACTTTACATACACTTCACACGTGATATGATACGTCTCTGCATTAATGTTTTTTTGATTCTTCCTTTTTGTTTTTTAACAGAGTTATGGACCTTTGTTTTACTTGAATATTTTTCACATTAACAAATTAACGGACACTTTTGACATTTATTCTTTTTGCCCATCCTCATTGACAATTGCAAAAAAGCGGGGGGATTAATCTCCTTCAGTGATAGTTCTCAGTTATAAAATAATTTTTGTGCTCCGTTTTTATTACCGTGTGCATACTCGTATAGTTATGTGTATATAACACACAACGCATACAACACACAACGCATACAGACTAAATGGAAAATCTCAAACTTACGATTTTTAATTTGCTTCTAGTTTCACAAGCCATACGTGTATTTAGTATCGTTGAAATGTTCGTTTTTGTTCTGCTTCATGAAAAAGGATGTGTTGGGCATATTAGGACCAAAACAAACATATTTTTATCAGTAAATACTGGATCCTTCAGATTTCCTCGTGCATGATGCTTTCAGATGGAGAATACTTTATACAACAAATGCCGCTTTTAAGAATATTAATCCTTAACACGCTATTCACGACTATAATATAGCCTTTACATCCATTTGGACACCCAGAACTAGCTGGCTGATCAAGGTTTACAATGTCCGGCTGCTGATCGGACCGAAATAATGGTCAATTATATATGTAGCGGGTTAAGGGTTAACCCACATCTGGGGTAATGTATAGTGTCTATACCTATCGTGTCGCTTACAACCGTGTTTCTTCTGTTTCTTGCAGAGTGAAAGTGATAGGCTGGGGCTTACGTAAGTTTACTTTATTAACACATTGGAAACATTGGAAAGTATATATTTAGGGGTGACTTCTTAAATCAGATGGCCTTGTGATTATTTTGGTTTGCGTTCCTTTTATGAGTTTGTGTATATTAACATAATACTACTTTTGCTTACGCCAACTACATGTCTTTGCTTTCTCAAGTGTTTTTCTAATGAGCTTTTTTCCGCTGGCAAAACCAAATAGATCTAGCTTGCTTTTAATACGAAAACATTCTATCGGCAGTATCCTAAGTTGGTTTGCTTTTCCAACAATGGACTTGTATTGTTTTTAATGGAAGTATAAGCAGTTGTTTGTTAGTTTGTGTTGAGCTGCTGTGGTAAAAAAATAGCCTCTAAAAAAAGACGATATTTACTCTACAGTACTGAAACTGCATACACAACCGCTGCACTACACGTTCCTGTCAAACGTAGTTCGCCATGTTCGGCTAACCTTCGCTCGTTTATTATAAAATATGTGCCTTTACCTCTGTCTTAACCCATACTTCTAGATATATATCCTGAACAAAATTCCTGAATACTCACTTTTGTATCTTAACTAATTTTATTTTAAATGTTTTAGAAAAAAAGTTGTGCGATAAATATTTTTTTGAGCAATAATTCGTAAAATATTGTTTTTTAAGTTGTTAATTTTTTGAGTTATCCTCCTTTTTATATGAAAACTTGAAATGTGCTGCTAAAACGCGTAACCTGAATGAAGTCTGCTTACTGATATAAACTTTCAAAACTGGTTGGAAATAATACAGAAAAAAACGAAAGTTAGGCCCATTTATTACGGATGTTCCATCTACAATAAAATAAAACCTGGATACTCCTAAATTCTCCCCCTTTTAATTGAATATCGTTTGACATTCAAGTAACTGTAATTCGGCGTTAACATTAAATCGAAAATTTCTTTTGCAAACTCATTTTCAGTGGCAATGTCAGTAAAACACGGTATCAAAATAATTTTGGTTGGCATATTTTAGAATTTGCAATCGAGCGTAAATTAAACGAAACGATGAAAATGGTACCGACGTATTCTTGGGTCGGTACTTAGGACTTTCGACTAGTATATTGGCATCCATTTATATCGAAATAATGCTATTATTATTTGACTTTAACTAATCAGTTCTAACCATTGTTCTAATCCTTATATACTAGTCATTTTCGTGAAGCATGTCGTATGTATTTGTAACCGTAAACTGCTTCAAAAACCAACTATAACTTCGATGTTACGCAGTATGAAACAATACAGTGAAAAGTCATGCCTAACATCGATGTTTTTCCATGTTTCTGTTAAAGTAAATGTACTCTCAAAAATAGAGTAATAAAGTTAAAAGTAGGAGAACTGAACAATACGACATATTTTTAAACGAAACTGACTGTATATCACATTGTCATAAAAATCGTATAAAAGCTAAAATAAAAACATCTTATGGGGATGTTTATAAACAATGCAATATACAGTGCACCTAGCAGGAATTAGAACTAGAACTAATCTGTATCAAGACCTATTTCGTAAATAATTTGCAATATATTTATTCTTGATATCATTGTTCAGGTTGTACCAGCCATTACAAGTAAACTCTATGTATAAAGTTGTTTTATGGTATAAAGTTGTTTTATGCAAAGATCTTGAAATCAAATATTGCGAGTAGCATAATCTATAAATAGAATTTGTACGGGTTGTGACTTATCCTATACCATGACCAAGTATGTAAGTAACTTGTCCATGCTTTTCATTTCTGTATTGATTATGAACATTGATTTTGTTTCTTTAAAAAACAACTGAGTTCTAATTCCCGTTCGATTCACTTTGAAGTGTCCTTTTATATCCTATTTATATTATTTTAGTTTTGAAATCCGTTTTTGTTTCAAACTTATGATATTGAGATGAGGTACTGCATTTTTCATGTAAAAATATGTAGAAGTATTTGAGATCCCAACTTTGAATCTTTCTATTGTTCAAGGGCACATAATCCTTAAGTTATATAACTGATTATTTCAATGATGAACTTATGATATACGACTCCCAATACATTAAGCTTTATTGCTGATATATGTTTAAATGTGTTTCTTAGGGACTTTCCCCCATTGTCTTTCCCCGTGTGGACCCTTAATTGAAATAATATTCTATTCACAATCTCGCATAGACTTTACCAGCTGGATCTAAAAACTTGTTCTACTCGAGATGGATTTACTTGGCCTTGGTTTCAACGTTTTCTAAATATGATTTTCTCGAAAATAGGTTTACATAAAACAACGGTGTTATAGCAAAACTCCTCTTATAATCTCTGGAACTATTATATGGGCATTAAACATTGCAGTAATGGGGGGAAGGCGTCGTCGGTCTGTTGCGGATACCGGAATTGAGGAATGCCTTGATGAATGCTTCGCCTGCAGACCATTTGTTGCCGACATGTATAGCACCATTGTGGTTGAAGGCAAGTAGTTTGTATCTACCAAAGTAACATTGTAGTAGAAGTGAAAAACCTCGGCGACTACTCCCTCGGTTTATCTATCCAAACAACTTGGTCCAACCAATTGGTTCGACTTTGTTTTTATATGTCTATGCTTAAGCCCTGGAGAACATATTTTTTGTATTAAGGAATTGTCATATGAGAGGTGTTCAACTTATAACGCAACACTTTTGGTTATCATAAAACATGCGTGATTTAATGTTGTGAAACTGTTTAGAACATATGCATTTAAAACAAATCTACAAGATCACGTGTTTCGCTTTTTTAAATTACATTTTGAATTAGTTACCCACTAGTTTCCAATTTTAAACCTATGTTTCTATTGCCGTAGAGTTTTATCTTAAACCAAATAATGCCACTAAATGCATATCGTAATTGTTTAAAACTCTGAAATTTAAATATGATCGTAAGTTTTAGTTTTAAGTCGAAAATATAAATGTTGAATTAAAAGTTCGAATTTAATCGAAATTTTAAGAAATTGACAAACTATAGGACAGTTTGCTAGAATGTTACCGATGCTTTATAAATTTACCAAAATAAGAATTTTATTCATATTTTATGAGACAAAAATGAATAGTTATTGTTTCTGTATTATCACCTAACATATGAAGATATATTTTGGTCAAAGTTTAGATATTTTTATCATTATTTGCAAATGTGTGTGTTTTGCCCCTAAATAAGTTATAAACTTAGAGGAGTACATCATAACAATGCCTGCAGTTGATGTTTCGAACTGAAGTTTTTATAGATTTAATAATTTTGAAGTTTTTGTTTAGGTTAACTTTCGCTAAAATTGTTTAAACCGACAAATGGCAAAAAAAATGCATATTAAATTTTTTTTACGTTCACACATCTTAAACGCCAAATCACAAGCATTTATTTTTAAATTTGTTTTACCGTTACTTTTTATAATTGAAAATTTTTGCTTCAAAATATCATTCTTGACCATGAATCGCAGTCCTGTCCTAATGTTTTAAATAAGAAACCTTAGACTTGACATTAAAATGAAACGTATTCGGCAAGAATGTCAAGATGTTTGAATCGGGTACAAAATGAGTGTTAACGTTATCAGTTGGAACACCTCTCGTACTACTTGAAACAGAAAAAACGCATTTGATCAAACCGCGTAAATCAATATCCGCACCAAGATGGGACTGGAAGGAAAACCATTTACAGGTGACTAGTACTTATTTCACTTCAAAGAACTTTCGTTAGGACTATATAGTTAGAGGTGGACGGCCTACGTACATTGCCTTTTATCGATACCAATTGTATATAAACGTTGGCACATCAGAACGATGCCATTGATTTAAAGTCCTTTTTGGGTATGGTTTAGTAGCAAAATGGCATATATAGAGGATCTTAATAAACGAGTTCCCATTTCATATATGATTTGTTAAACGATGTTATGAATTTAATTTTAACCAGCCTTTTGGCGAGTTAAAATTAAAAATAATTCATAACGAGTTTAATAAATCGTATATGGAATGGGAACGAGTTTAAGATGCTTTTTATAACATAACATCGCAATCGAATTAGTATACAGCTGGGGGTAGGAATGCCTCTTCGCGTTATTGGCCCATGATGGCCAGATCATACGAAGCTCCAGCAAAGCGTTATATTCCAGGTTTCCCAATGATTTTAAATGAACTGGACAGAACACCACTCAACATTGAAGAGGTTTCGATAATTCAGGAATTTGCAAATAATTCCGGTCTACTGATTGGCATTTTTAATTTTCATAAATGTCGCGTGTTTTGTGATTCAAACGCGATCTGATAACTCTTAACTCCGCAGTCTTTATCAGAGTTTCACCTCCCTCGGCAACTACATCCCGTGTTAGAAAACAAAAGGTCATTAAACTCTCATATTTGTTGTCAAGCCAGTTTACGGCTATCGAATTGGCAATAATCACGTCGTCAGAGTGATTTAATAGTGGCAGTTCGTTAGTATTATTAAATAAACATCTCCATCTACCAAGGTATTTGGTTTGTTATAGGGGTCCATGAATGAATGGTCTGGGTTGGGTTTCTAACTTGATTGCGCCAATGGAAATTGGAAAACTAAAACATTTTTATCTCCTATTTAGTGTGCGGCGAAGAGCTCCTATACGAGTTTACTGTTCTCTCCGTAAGAAGAAATGCATTAAGAGACTTATCTGAACACTTAAGGAGCTCGACAACTCCAATACTGGAAAAGGTTTGTACACTGAATGGGCCGGGAAACTGAAGTTCAGGCAGACTCGTTGTTTCGTCATCACTAACGGGTGCTACTACTGACCGTGTAAACCTTAGGATTAGAATGCAGTAGGTGATCGGTGACCTACCTCGGTATGAATATGTAGACCGGATTGTATGGTGTTTTACGTCATTTTCAACACATGTAAGGTTATACGACTGTCGATGTTTGTGATGGAGGCACACCACCCACTTTGCCT
Organism: Cyrtodaria siliqua; assembly: GCA_037043455.1. Taxonomy (NCBI): domain Eukaryota; kingdom Metazoa; phylum Mollusca; class Bivalvia; order Adapedonta; family Hiatellidae; genus Cyrtodaria; species Cyrtodaria siliqua. Next base: position 27,133 of record JAWPHD010008170.1, read on the forward strand.
AGGTAGAACCAGTACTGTACACCTCCCGCCATCCGTAAGAATCTACACTACCTCGCCAGCCAATATCAAACTTTTTAATGTATGAACTTCTTATATGTCGACTGGTACCGTTGGAGACGGGTGAATAGAATGATTTTTTTAAATTTACAGTCAACAAGATCTTTGTCTAGTTCAGAATGAAATTTGTTTTGATTTATTGATTGTTATTATCGAGATATATAAGATATTTTACTGGTGCGTTAGATGTTTGGTTTAGTATATATATTCAATATATATAATAGTCTCCATTTAATTTTGTAATTACCTAGTATTTTGTTTCAGGTCGAGTTTTTGAGGACTGATCAGGCGGTAATGACCATCACGGCGGGATTTCCATTTGGTTCCCATACCTTCCAGGTCCCGTTCACGACTCCTGCGGAAGCGCCCGAAAACGTGGCTATTGCGTATATCGATTGGTGGTTCAGAAACCAATGATGTCGTGTTGACTGCTTGTTATGTTAGTGTTAAAATGTTAATGATTTTGTTCCGATTTCATTTATACTTAAGTTTATTAAATCTCTTCACGTGAAACGTCGTGTTTTCCTTTTTGGTGCGTCTTGCCTCTCACCGCTGCGGGTTCGAATCCCACTGGGAGCTAGACTTGCCAAGTGAGCGTCGATCCTTGCGAATGGCAGGAGATACAGTACTGGTTCAACCAGGAAAAATGGTAATCTGCCTCGACCACACAATTATAGACGGTCATATACTGAACAATAAAAGATACGTCCGACCTTTTTGCTGGTATTTCCATAGACCAGGTTTTGACGGCGTATAAAAGCTGAAACCGCGTCTTATAAAACAATTTTTGATGTTTGTAAGCACACATGTAGGTACTAAATATTCCATTAAACTGTTTCAATTTGCCAAGCAATAATATTTTATGGATGAGATGGAAATGTTAAAGGGAGGTAATTTGATGATTGTGTAGATGGCAGCTTTTGTGATTTTTTTTTTCTTAAGAACATGGGGAATATTGTCTGACAAATTTCGGTAATTTTCGTAGATTTGATTTTGTGCCAAAATTAATGTTGAGAAAAAGGGGCTAACTTCATTGTACTGAACTTTTCAATCTTTGGACATCAATCTTTTCCTGTTTTGCTGGTTAGACAATCGGCATCAACATCAGGGGAAGTTTCTTTTTTCTGTTCAGTATATATGGCCTAACATTTACTTTAAATGACGTAAAATGTCTATCAAATAAAACCTGTTGGTCAGTCGTTGGGACGACTTCTATCCATTCTCTCTATCACATACAACACGAGCGTCGCACATGACGTGATCTGGTACATTTTGATTCTATAATATCAGCCATGAGCCATGAATGTGTTGCTACCCGGCATCTCAAAAGGACGCGTCCTCAATGCTACGGGTTCTTGAGAACCTTAGAAAGAAAAAATCCCAGACTTTTTGCATGGACAAATGACGGGGGTCTAATATTTTGCTCGTTATCGACCAATTTTTTTAAATTGTGACCCCGGGATCTCGCGTTTGGCACGATCCCGGAATCAGTTTTACATTTTTTTTTATAATATTCTTCCACACTAAAAAGCTGCAATAGCTAGAGGTGTAATACATGAAACCTAAGATTATGGTCCAATATTATGCTTATAGTATAACTTGTCCATTCGGCCAGTCTTACAATTCTCGTTTCTATAAAGTCGCGAATGCAATTAACATCGAAGTATGATGTCTTTATTCAGCTGCCGATGTTTAGCATATGTCTATGGTTAACAGACTGTGAATCCTGTAGCCGACAATAAGCATGCATTACAACTTCAATTCCTAGGGAACCCGTCTAAAAAACTTGAATGGTATAAACACATATTGTTCAATGTTCAAAGCTTGCCGTTTTATTGCCCCAAATGACGTTTTCATAGAACAGTCTACTAAAGTGTAAAATGCGGCAATATTTCCGGGATCTTCACGTCCGGGTTGTTTTACGGAGCATAATGAAACCGTAAGTGAAACTGAATGAAACCGCAAGTATTGGAATGGAATAAGTGCAAATCTGTATTTTAATAATGGAATAATACCTTTTTATGGAATAATACCATTTATCATGCGGTATCCTCGTAAATACCGCCGTGTTATACACTAGTCGATGGGTTTATTCGCTGCCCGATGCGTTTATTCAAAAGGATGAAACCGCATCCTAAAAAGCAAAACTCCGAACTCAAAGTACCTAACTGTGGCGTCTAGTTATGTTGTCCGTAATTTTGTTAACGTCTTTGTCATTTGCCTCCACCGCAAAAAATATACACGACTACCATCTCTATATTTCTCATTGATTCCTGTAGATTAATAATATCTTATCATTGTCATCCTCCAAATATTTAATACTTCAAAACCGTTGGTGTCTGAAAATGCACAAAAAATACACTGGTATGCAGTTGCATCTAGGGCCTACCCATACGATTCGAGGACACGCTGCAAAACTGGTGCATCTTGTTCTCTTTTTGCATACATACTCACGGTCGATGACAACGCGCCACAAAACAAAAGCTTCTTTCAAAAGTTGGACAATTGTTCATAATCCGTATAACGAGCCGACCTTTAACATGTTTTACGTCCATATCTGAATTGAGTGCATTGCACATTGTAATATTCAAAGGGTCGTAACCCTGTAAACAAGAGGTCCACGAGAGCCTGAATAAATCTACTGACAAAGTGTACTGTTAGATGATGCTACATGCAAAATATCCAAGCTCTAATCTTGTTAAAAGAAGGTTTTTAAATGTATTTCCTAATATTTCTATGAAACGTTTGACTTCCGGTAAGGGGCTTATTCTGACCCTTTGTACAACTTGGTAAAGGACCACTAAATGATGCTACATGCAAACTATAGCCGGTAAAAAGAGTTTTGGACCAGGGTATATAAAGTCATATAAAAGTAAAACTAGTGGACAGAATTTAATTATCTTTTTTTAGTAACCAAGGACTACCCTACCCGGTTAATTTTGTACCAGAAACATTAAATTCCAAACAAGATTAGATTTTTATAAAATATCGCGAGTACACAAAGGGTCTGCACAAAATGTTGCAAACTGTACAAAATGTTGCAAAGTCCATAAAAACAATAACAGTTACAGACATTCGAGTAACCAATAAAAAACATTATTATTTTTTTGCAAACTTTCATTGTTAATGATAATTGTTGTTGATTGTTGATCTATTGTCAATTATCAACTGAGATAATAAGAGATATTAAAAAAATCCGTCAACTGGTTTTCTTTTTATGCGCCATTATATGCCCTGGTCCAAAACTTTTTTTACCGAGTATATCATAGCTGTAGCCCTTGTGGTTTCAGAAGATTTTTAAATGTATTTTCTCTATATTACTATGTAAAACCTTTGACCCCCTCGGGTGAGGGGGTAACCCCAGTGTCACCATTTGTACAAACTTGGTAAAGGACCGCTAGATGTTGCTACATGCAAAATATCAAAGCTGCAGCCCTTGTGGTTCGAGAGAAAAATATTTTGGTCACCATTTGTACAAACTTGGTAGAGGACCACTAGGTGATGATATATATGTACATAATATCTAACCTCTAGCCCTAGTGGTATTGTAAAACGCATCAGGGCACCTTAAAAAATCACGTGACTAGAAAATCACGGCGATATGTATTTTTTAATAGGGTTTCATTACCAGTTACCATGTACAATTTACGCACTTTGCAAGAAAACAAAATAATTTATTTGCAATTTCAGCATTTCTATTCCTTTCTTCATCTTTTTCGGTCACGACTGAAGGACAGCGTAACTAATCGTCTAAGGATATACCATTTATCAACAACTACACTCTATAAACAAATCTACTAGTTTCCTTTGGCCTTGTCAGAAACATTTAGCCAATCAGCATTCAGTTAAATAATCAGTGTAGGCCTTCATAATGTATGTATCGCTTTCAACTCGAGTTGTGATAGGCTTACACAGACACGCCTCCTGCGAGGCCAAAAGCCAGTTTAAACGGCTGGCGCCTAAAAAGCCTTAAAAAACTATTGGAATTTATTCCGAGACACAATTCTTCAAATGGCAGGCGACGTTCATCCAAATCCTGGCCCGGTTCCCGGCTCAGATAGTGACAATACTTCATATAGTTCAAACTATACCCATGACGGTACGTCACTTTTTCTATCCGATTCCTTAAACTTCGCACATAATCTGTCGGTTATCCATTACAATATACAAAGCATTTTTAGCTAAGATTGATCTTTTAAAAACTGAGCTTTACCAATTTGATGTAACTTTTTCTGAAACCTGGTTAAATGATTCTGTTTATACGAATGAGCTTACTTTCCGTCTTTCCACAAACCTGAACGTAAAGACAGTCTCTGTGATAGTCATGGCGGTGTTATGGTATACATCAAAGACTCTCTTCATCATGCCCGTAGAAAAGACTTTGAACTCAACCACCTTGAATATATTTGGATAGAGCTTTGTCTGAATAAAACCGGTTATTGTTAGGTATATTTTTTAGATCACCTAATACCGACCCTTTATACAATAGTAGTATATACGACTCGATCAACCTTGCAGTTGATACAGGCATCAAGGAAGTTCCAATTTTGAGTGACTTCAACTTCAATATGCTTTCTCAACAAATCGCACGAAAAGATAACTTACTCTGTCAACAATTTGGCCTTGAACAGGCAATTATGGACGCAACTCATTTTCCCAAGACCTCGTCTTCTCTTCTTGATCTGCTACTTGTTTCCGAAACAAATAGTCTAATTACCAGTGGAGTTGCCGTGCCTTTTTTAGACCAGGGGCTAAATTCATCACATTTTTGCGCACAAGAATCAGACTCGGACTCAAAATCTCATTTTTTGCAAATACAAAAATTTGGGTAAGAATAGTGATTTTCAGACATTTTCTGTTAAATTACTCGTTTCTGTTTTTATTTGGAATTAAAAAAAAAAGAGATTTTGAGTAGAGTCGGATTCTTGTGCTCAAAAGTTTGATGAATATTAGGCCAGGAGACGAGATATCATTGTCCTATTTAAGGTATTTTTAAGTTCAAAAAGCCACAGGCTAAATCATGTACATGGCGGATTTGGTTATATGAACAAGGCGATTATAAATCGCATGAGAAAACTTGCTACAATGATTAAATGGAACAACTTAATACATGATGATATCAATATATATGCACTTAATATAACACACAAGATTATTGATTTGAGTAACCAGTTCATTCCCAAATAGGACCGTCCGAATAAGGCAATCTGAGCCTTCGTGAATAACTAATAACTCAAGTATCAATCTCTCGAACGACTGCTCCTGGCATTCACACATTGAATTAACTATCCACGACCTTTACTAAAGAGGTTGGCTGGGAAACACTCGAGACTCGAAGAAGTAAACACAAACTTATACATTTATATACAATGGTCAATAGTGCAACTCTTCCTTGTCTTACATCACTAATGCCTCCCATGGTCAGTACAGCATCAAATTATAGGTTCAGAAATTCAGATGACTACCAAGTACCATTCTCTCGTACACAATTATATTTTACATCTTTCTTATCTTGTGCTGTTCGAGAATGGAACAATCTCCCTGTTGATGCATGTAACTCCAGCTCTATTATTACCTTTAAGCAACACCTCAGTCGCGATAAAATTTAAATTTCTAAATATTATAGCACGGGAAATAGAAGAGCACAGATACGAACACTTATTCAAAAATAGAATCGTCGAAGATGTGGACAAATTGAAAGTACTAACCATTTTATCTTCGAATGCCCATTATACGATAATTCACGTGCTACCCTAAACATTGACAGGAAATAATATGAAAAAAACAACGTTTGACCCATTTATTGCAGATGTTCCGTCTAATGGACACTGCTATATTACCTCCCTTTTATTTGAAGATGGTTTGAAATGCAAGTAACTATAATTCAGCGTTAACATTAAATATTTCGAAAACTTCTTTTGAAAACGCATTTGTAGTGGTAATACAAATAAAACTTGATGTCAAAGTAATTTTGGTTGACATATTTTAGAATTAGTGACATCGAAAGCTGCACTAATTCGAAGTAGTTAACAAAATCCTATGGACCCAATTTAAACAGTGTTTATGCAATCAGAGCAGGCGATTTAAACTCGTTATTTTGCAGTTCACCCTTATCTCTAACCAAGTGTGAACTATACAAAACAATGAGACTAGTATTGACATTTTCTTAGGTGGGTATTTCGGAATTTTGACTAGTATATATAAATTATTCTGAAAAATGTGAACACTTACCTCAGATCACCTTCCATTGAATTGTCACATTAAAATTAAGTATAATCAGAATTGTGTAAGTAATACTATGAGAAACTGAATAGTTATTGCTTGGAACAAATGTTATGATACAGACTTTCTTAAATATCAGAAGGGAATCAAGAGTGAACTATTGCTTTGTCAAACTAAACATTACTTAATTCCTTCTACAGAGAATTTATTGTCAACGCGTTACACAAGTCTGCATTCTGCATTAAATATAAGAGTAAGTTCAATACCTTCGCTTAACCATATTGGACACCGGAAGTTAAAAGTGCACACACTGAAGTCAAACAATTGCGTCGTACAATGAACGAAAGGCGCCGAATCTGAAAAGTACGGAAACAAATTTTTGCCGAAATCAACGAAGCCACTGAAACTGATAACACTATTCTGGCGATTACTAAAGAGACATATTTGGAGATATAGGTTATGGCTGGGTTACATTGTAAAAGTGTATTTAATTATGATTGTGGTGAAGTCTTCTTAGCGCACATCCAAAACCAGGATTTGAAACTCGTAAAAGATAAAACGCGCTACCTAAACAAACTGTCAGTAGTCTCGAATAGGATTTTAAGGATATGGAATTATTAAATGTCATATCGGATTTAAAGAAGGCGGCGATAATACATGTACAGAATGAACATGTTAATCGTGGTGGTAAGGTGATAGCACAAGCCTAGTTAACCTAGTTAATAAAGTCAGCTTGACTGAACATACCCCAGGAACTTGGATACCAGTATACTAGTATAAAGGATTTGTTTGTATGGTGTTTGTATCGTTTTCAACACATGTAAATGTTATATATGACGGCAGATTTTTATGGTGAAGGCAAACCACCCACTTTTCCTGGTTAAAACCAGTACTGCACACCTCCCGCCATCCGTAAGAATCGACACTTCCTCACTTACAAGTCGAGCTTCCAGTGGGATTCTAACCCACAGCGGTGAGAGGCGAGAATGTTTACAGTTCGCAACGTCGTTAACCCCTCGGTCACGGCGACGCACTATATAAAGGAAATGGAAAGCCTAAACAACATCTAAAGGTTACAGACCAATATCCCGAACTTCTTGCTTTAGTAAAATATTTGACAAGATGTGTCTGAATCGGTTTAAAGCCTTTCCAGATAAGTCAAATGGATAATTGTTGTGTGCAGCAACAACGCTTCCAAGAGACTTTTAGCTGTGTAACTACATGTTTTAACATTTATCACAGTTGTGAGCTAGGCAGCAATGTATACGTCACACTTTTGACTATAATGCAGACGTTTGACAATGTATGGCATGACGCATAATTTATACAAATTGGCGAGCTATGAATAGTCGGGAAATTATTAGGAATCATTATTGATCTCATTATTGAAATTTGAAATATATAGACGACTTGATCGCAAAGTTAGTGTTAATGGAATGAAATCTTTTCCGGTTCAAATCAAGTCAATTCATTTTTCGATTGACTGCAAGTTTTATTCAGATAGTAGACATGACCTTTTTAATGCAGCATATCAAAATGTTTTTCTTCAGTTTTCATCAACTGAAAAACTAACATTCTTAATGAACTGTGATAAGCTACAGCACAGTTTAACAACCATACTTTTAAAAATGTATAAGCGATGCTCTCTAGCATTGTAAACGAATACGAAATAGTAACTTTTAACTATTATTATGAATTTATTAATGCAATGTTTGTGTAACTTTTATTATGTTTTAACACGTACTACTGTTTTTTATAGTGTCTCATATGCCTATGGTGGCAGGAAATCAAATGACAATGTTGTATTCTATGTGTAGTTGTAACTGTATTTGATACGGAACACGTTAATATAATATTACTTACTTACTTGATGTTGAGTACAATTTCATATTTCAAAGAACGAAAAAAAACTGCACCAATTATCGACAGGAAAACATTTCTAGCCTTACAATTTACGCTTTTAAAAGATGATATTGTATTCTACATAAAGCATAAACACGCCTGCTCGGAACCACGCCTACTCGTAGCCACATTCGAATATATGCGTAATCTGAAATCTTTTACAGTTCATAAATGTTAAGTGTTCAATTTATATCTAGTAATAAGTGTTAAGTGTTAAGTAATAAGTGCTAACTGTTAAGTAATAAGGGCTAAGTCCAAATGTTCCGCCAGGTCTTCCGTAAAAAGTAGATTTTTCCTTCTCCCCGGAATTGACTTTCGCTCATATTTTGTGTAGACTGCTATACAGCGTCAATAAAATTAACAATTAGCTGTTTAAGAGAAACGGTGGGACATGCGCCGTGAAGCAGTCCGTGGAGCGCTGTGGTCTAGTGGTAGAGCGTGGACCCATGATCCAAAAGTCGTGGGTTCGATTCCCGTCATTGCCATGTGCGTTGTGTTTCTGAGCAAGACACTTTATCTGCATTGCTTAGTACTGGTTCTACCCAGGAAGACATCGAGAGTGATTCAAATAAGTTCATAGAGCTTTCGTTACAATCGATAATAAAATAAATAAGTTTAAACTAAGCAGTCTAATATTTTGTGATGGAGGAATGTTTACCGGGCGTGAAAAAACACTTGTATTTAAGGCATGCATTTCCACACTCCCCTTCCCCCACCCCCATAAAAAAATACAAACTATGGAATTTATCTCCAGTGAGAGGCATAGAGCACATTTGCCCATTTGCGGCATGGAATTTCTTAAACCCCGTTTAAGGGCTTGATGTCGCCATCAATCCAAATTGGCCACCGCCATTGATATTCGGTCTTTGTCATGTTTAATAGCGCACACCTCGGTATTTTGATAATTTTTTCATTATTATTATTATTATAATTATATAATATGACTTTTTTTAGAGATGTTATACAGAGAGCTGGCTTTTTGCCGGTAAGTTCCTTTCACGTTTTTAAACCTTCTATTCCCTTTTCAGTATTTATTTCAACATGTCTGGTGTTAGTCTATTCCAAAGCACTTTTTTCAGTAGGGTTTGACCAATCGTCTTATTTCCTATCGATCTACTTGCATGCTTGATTATTTACGCTTCCAAATTCGACGTTTTTCTTTTATGACATAACAAATATTACATATCTGTGTTTTAATGCATCAATACTTAGGGGACCCTCCTCAGTTTCGCATGAATGTCCATGTAAATCGGAAAGAAATCAACTAAGCATCTTTTAAAGTCCATGGATGGTATTTATAATTATGAAGTGCATGTTTGATGTGTTTTTTTAGTTTTGATTACTTCTACTTTATTTTGGTGTATTGGAATATGCATTCTTTGTTGGGTTTTTTGGAGGCAATAAATAAAAAAAATGCGAAACTTAACAAACACTTCCAAAAAGTAGGTAAAATGGCTGGTTCTGACTCGAGGGGTGATCAGCATGGAAATGTAAAATTTAGCATTTCCTGATATGCAAGAGCATGAGTGCATAAATGACCCGGATATGCTTAGGAAAATTCTTTTTTATTTATTGATATTTGACATATTGCTAAAATCGCTTTTTAAGCATGATTTGAGGGGTAAGGTAATCTTAAAGAAATGTGACTAAAAGTTGTACAGAAAATGCTTTTTCATACTTAACCTGGCTAAATTTATTGTCTTCTAAGAAATGTATGACGCCATTATGGTGTGATTTATTTTTGTTCGAGGATTCGGGCTAAGGGCTTGTCATGGGTTTGATTATTGAGAAATGTACGTTAAACTGGAGTGCCGCCTTAGCGTCTCCGCGGCCGAGACGTTAACGATGTTCCGTTATAAACCTGCTCGCCTCTCACCCCTGCGGGTTCGAATCCCACTGGGAGCTCTACTTGTAAGTGAGGAAGTGTTTATTCTTGCGGATGGCGGGGAGGTGTACTGGACTGGTTCTACCCAGGAAAAGTGGGTGGTCTGCCTCCACCACAACAATATAAATATATATATATCGTATATTACCTTACAAGTCTTGAAAATGACGTAATAACACCACACAAACCACCCCAACCCACCCCCCAAAAAAAACAACCCACAAACAACACATCAATACTTAACACTATTTTAAACGCGTTCAGTCGTACTATTGTATAACTCATACCTTTCACCCAGAGATAGCATGCGCATTGTTTTGCCGGCATTTTAAACAAACATTTCGCACTTTAAACATTTCAGGTCTCACACCTCTTTTATCTCCCAGAGACAAAAGGAAAACAGACAATAATTCTATTTTTTCTCAATTTATGGCAATTTTTAATTTGAAAAATAGATTTTTCTTTGCTTTAGCATACATCTGCAGTGTAAAAGACAGATGATACAGAAAATCCCATATTGATATGAGGTTTCATTCAAATTTCAGAATTGTTTGACCGAAGCACCGCATATTCAGCTAGATAGTGTATGAGTTTTGTATTTTCCATAGGGTTCACAAAACATGTGCGAGAAAAAAAACCAACCTGGCTAACTTATGTATTTTATTGTTTTAAATTACTGGTCTTGGCTATACTGAAGATATTAAACCAACAACAATGTCTGCTGACCCGCTTTAAAGCTCAGATGTTGGAAAAGGCTGTACAGTAACCCTATGGGAAAATTAATTGAGGTGTGAGACCTGAAATGGATAGACAACTTTGCGTCTACCATTGACGTCGAGCAGTTTCATGGTTTAGCCCACGATGTTCACGGTCGACAGTTTCGATATGGTGCGTGTCTACGTACACTATTAAATTGTTTTTGTACTTGTGTTATAATCGACAATCATTTTGTAGAACTGGGAGGAGGGAAAGATGCCATTCAGTTACCAAGGATTTTCAATGGATACCGCTTCTTATCGACAAAATAAACGATCCTGGGGATATGCTGCGTAAGTATTTAGCCTTTATCTTCATATTCAGTATCCAGTGAGCTGCACAAGTTCCATCACCATGTTCTGTTTTTTCATAATTATTACCTTTTTCCATCAACATTTTGGTTAAAATGTTGCATGGTCTTTTATTAGAAAGTACTTTAAACATATAGCTGAAACCTCATTTCCTTGTTCAGTATCACAATATGACTGAACAGCAGTTTCGTAACCCGGTCTTGATTTTTAAGAGTTCGTGTTCTTGGTTAAAGTTTTGCATGAACGGTCTTTTCTTAGAAACTACTACGCATGTAGATGTGACAATTCACACTTATTCAGTATCCTGACCTGACTGTGCAGCGAAAGTTCCATAGCTCTTTCTTAAATAGTTTTATTTCAAATTCTTCTCCTTTTTGGTTAACATTTTGCATAAAGATCACTTAGGACTATTTATGAATCGACTTTCATAGTTTGTTCATAGTCGGTCATTTCGCAACTTTTTCAATATTATCTTAGCTGCAGACTAAATCCCATAACCCTGATATCGTTAATATTCAAATTATGATTGATATTTATGCGTCAATGATTCGAATAGTCGAGTATGTTGTCCTGATAGCTCTTGTAATCACTGTATTTGCGACCGATTTGGCAAAGATCGGGTGAAGAAATGAAAGACCTAAAGAGTTCATGTTTCTAGTGGGGTTTTTTAATATCGTTTGACTGTACCAACTTCATAAAATCTGACATAATTATTTTTTTAGTCTGTCCTACTTCTATGACGGAGATATCGGGAATGTGTTTCCGTGTAGGCATAGAGTACAATTTCGCCTTTTAAAAGTGTAAATTATAGCGGCTAGAACTTTTCTCCTGTCTTCTGTTGGTGCAGGGTTCTCCACGGATCACATTTTCAACTTGTTTTTGGAAACTATTTGCATTTTCAAGAAGTGTTTCTATTAATATCACTAGACTACCGCCCATAAATTGCTTGTGCCCTAAATGTAAACGTTGAAGTTTAATCAGTGATTTATGGTCAATTTTCTCGAGGGAAGCGAACGAGATGGGGGTAGAGCGAACGTCGAGGAGGTAGAGCGGACGCCTGTTAATTCAACAAACGACATACTTTGACAGTGTCGATTCAAAAGAGTCATGGACAGATGCTTTTTGTAGATTGTATTACCTTTTCTAAACCCAAAACGTATATACCAGCGGATTAGTTTTGCATCAAACCTGAACAAAATTCATCCTAGTGGATATTGATTTTTGTTTTCCTAATATATACTAAATAAAAAACTCGCAAATTTACCCATACATGTAGACGCAACGAAAATATAGTTTGGTCTTAGTGCTGGCCTTATAACAAAGGTATTAACATATGTCATGAAACCCATTTTCCTTGAATCAAACTTGTATGCAGTTATTCCCCTTGTTTTGGTTTAAACGGCATTCCCGGGTCTTGTGGTTTAAACTTTGATTTGACAGTTTTGTTCTATTGAAATAAACGGAAGATAACCCCAGCACCAAAAAGACGGCGAAAGTAAGCTAACCTGTTCACTCACTTTGCGCCATACAGCTTTCAAGAGTGAATATTTTCAGATTGCCTCCCTTTATAATACAAATATAGTGATTTCGCAATTTGAATAAAACGAGTTTTAGCAGAACGCACTAACTCTGGTGTTTGATGATTATTGTGAGGACGGTGAACATTTTCTAAAAAAATATCATGAAGAAATATTGATGACCAACGGATTAATGTGATATAACCTGAAACAAAGTTAGGATTTCCAGTGATAATTGAATGTGTTTATTTGATAATTCTACCTAATTCTACCCAATCTTAAAAAGTAGATATATAAAAACAAATTTACATATACTGAACAAAAAAAGAAACTTCCGCATTTTAAGCTGTTTCTTCTGTTTCTTGCAGAGTGACTGTGATAGGCTGGGGCTTACGTAAGTTTTCTTTATTAAAACATTGCAAAGTATATATTTAAGAGCGACTTCTTAAATCAGATATGACATTGTCATTATTTTGGTTTGCGTTCCTTTTATGAATTTGTGTATATTAACATGATACTTCTTTCGCTTACGCCAACTGTCTTGTTTGCTTTCTCAAGTGTATTTATATCTAATGAGCTTTTCCAGGTGCCAAAACCAAATAGATCTACCTTGCTTTTAATTTGAAAACCTTCTATCGGCAGTATCATAATTTGGTTTGCTTTTCCAACGATGGACTTGTAGTTTTTAATGAAGTACAAGCTTAATTTTTTTTTTAGTTATCCTCCTTTTATATGAAAACCTGAAATGTGCTGATAAAACGCGTAACATAAATGAAAGTCTGCTTAATGATATAAACTTCTCAAAATTGGTAGGAAATAATATAGAAAAACTGAAAATTACGACCCATTTATTACGGATGTCTACAATAAAATAAAACGTGGATATTCCTAAATTCTCCCCATTTTAATTGAGTATCGTTTGTCATTCAAGTAGTTGTAATTCAACGTTAACATCAAATCGAACATTTCTTTTGCCAACGCATTTTCAGTGGCAAGGCCAGTAAAACGTGATGTCAAAATAATTTTAGTTGGCATATTTTACAATCTTCAATCGAGCGTAAATTGGAACAAAACGCGAGAATGGTACAGACGTATTCTTGGGTCGGTACTTAGGACTTCCAGACTAGTATATTGGCATACATTTATATCAAAATAATGCTATTATTTTACTTTTAACTATTCAGTTCTAACCATTGTTCTAATCCTTATATACCAGTCATTTTCGTGAAGCATGTCGTATGGATTTGTAACTGTAAACGGCTTCAGAAACAAATTATTTTAACTTCGATGTTGCGCAGTGTAAAACAATGCAGTGTAAAGTCGTGCCTAACATCGATGTTTTTCCATGTTTGGTTCTTGTCTGTTAAGGTAAATGTACTCTCAAAAAATAGTAAAGTTAAAAGTAGGATAACTGAACAAGACTATATGTTTCCACGAAACTGACTTTGTATCACATTTTCATAAAAATCGTATAAAAGCTAAAATAAAAAAATCTTATGGATGTTTATAAACGATGCAATGTACAGTGCACCTAGCATAACCTATTTATATTATTTTTGAAATCATTTTTGTTTTTACTTAGGATATTAAGATTAGGTACTGCATTTTTCATGTAAAAATATGTAGAAGTGTTTGAGATATTCAAGTTTGAATCTGTCTATTGTTCAAGGGGACATAATCCTTAAGTTATAACTGCTTCCTTCTGATATACGACTCCTAATACATAACTGTTTATTACTGATATATAAGTTTAACATTTTTAGAGCGGTTTAGTATATGTATTTCTATAGGGTCTTTCCTCCATCGTCTTTTCCAATGTGGACCCTTAATTGAAATAATATTCTATTCACTATCTCGCATCGACTTCACCTGCTGGATCTAAAAACTGGTTCTACTCGAGATGGATTTACTTGGCCTTGGTTTCAACGTTTTCTCAACGGAATCTGATTTTGTCGAAAACGGGTTTACACAAAACAACGGTGTTGTAGCAAAACTCCTCTTACAATCTCTGGAACTATTTATATGGGCATTAAACTTTGCAGAAAGGTGGGGAAGGCGTCGTCGGTCTGTTGCGGATACTGGAGTTGAGGAATGCCTTGCTGAATGCTTCGCCTGCAGACCATTTGTTGCCGACATGTATAGCACCATTGTGGTTGAAGGCAAGTAGTTTATATCTACCAAAGTAACATTGTACTAGGAAGTGAGAAACCTCGGCGACTACTCCCTCTGTTTATCTATCCAAACAACTTGGTCCAACCAATTGGTTCGACTTGGTTTTTATGTCTATGCTTAAGCCCTGGAGAACATATTTTTTGTATTAAGGAATTCTCATACGAGAGGTGTTCAACTTATAACGCAACACTTTTGGTTATCATAAACATGCGTGATTTAATGTTGAGAAAATGTTATTTAGAACATATGCATTTAAAAATAATCTAAAAGTTCACGCGTTTCGCTTTAAATTACATTTTGAATTGGGTACCCACTAGTTTCCAATTTTAAACCTATATGTTTCTATTGCCGTAGTGTTTTACCTTAAACCAAATAATGTCAAATGCATATCGTAATTGTTTAAAACTGTGTTTGAAATTTAAATATGATCGTATGTTTTATTTTAAGTCGAAAATATAAATGTTGAATTAAAAGTTCGAACTTTATGGAAATTTTAAGAAATTGACAAATTATAGGACAGTTTGCTATAATGTTACCGATGCTTTTATAAATTTACCAAAATAAGAATTTTATTCATATTTTATGAGTCAAAAATGAATAGTTATTGTTTCTGTATTATCACGTACCATATGAAGATATATTTTGGTCAAAGTTTATATATTTATTTTTTGCAAATGTGTGTTTTGCCCCTAAATAAGTTAAACTTATAACTAGAAGTTTTTATAGATTTAATAATTTTCAAGTTTTTGTTCAGGTTAAAAAGGTGAAAACCGACAAATGGCAAAAAAAAATGAATATTCCATTTTTATTTTTACGTTCACACATCTTAAACGACAAATTACAAGCTTTTTTTTTTAAATTTGTTTTGCCGTTACTTTTTATAATTGAAGATTTTTGCTTCAAAATGTCATTCTTTCGTATTTTACAAAAATACGGATGCAGCAAAATTAGGAATCGCATAATAGTCATGTCCTAATGTTTTAAATCGAAAGAAACCTTAAGACTTGACATTAAAATGAAACATATTGGCGATTGAATCGGGTACAAAATGAAAGTGTTAACGTTATAAGTTGAACGCCTCTCGTATTGCTTGAAACAGAAACCACGCATTTGATCAAACAGCGTAAATCAATATCCGAACAAAGATGGGACAGGAAGGAGAATCATTTACAGGTGACTGTACTTATTTCACTGCAAAGAACTTTTCCCCGTGCGAAACGAAATTGTTAGGGCTATATAGTTCAGAGTTGGACGGCCTACGTACATTGCCTTTTATCGATACCAATTGTATATAAACTTTGGCACATCAGAACGTAGACATTGATTTAAAGTCCTTTTTGGGTATGGTTTAATAGCAAAATGGCATATAGAGGATCTTAAACGAGTTCCCATTTCATATAAGATTTATGAAACGATGTTCTGAATTATTTAATTTTAACGAGCCTTTTGTATACATCGACAAACACTCCATTAGTTAATTTTCTAGAAACCATATTAAAGATCATGAAATAATACAGCACAAGCGGATTCTTACTCAAAATTCAGTTATGTTTTATGTTTACTTTGTTACATTGTCTGAACAAGTAATCGTTAAATGATAATACATTACTTTGCAATTATGTGATCTGTATCTATATTTAAATGAATGTAACGAAGATGATGAAGGAATCTGTACAGGCACACTATTCCATAAAAGAGTTGGTGTTTTACCTCTTTACAAAATAGCAGTTTACGCCAACTTTTTAACAAACCAACAACTCTGTTTTGTATAACGTGCATTATTTGTATAGGTTGTCACAAATAATAAGTTTATGACTCGGAATCTGGGTGAATTTGTAATAAATAAAATAGTTCAGTTAATAAACTTGCGTAGTGTTACAGGTTTAGTTCGATCAATCAAAATCGTTCCAGGTTGTATTACACGTGTGTCATACAACAGATTATTAAATGGGTGTTAGACACTGCTAATAGGGGACGTTATTTGATAAAATCACGTATTAGCGTCTGTGATCCACTATTAAAATGAACGGTGTTTTAATGAGAATATCAAGCGTTTATACAAAGAGGCCAGTTATATACTAAATTAAAAAAAGAAGCTCAACGCGGGACAGTAAGTCCTTCCTTTGGGGAAAAAATACTACCAACACGTCGAATGTTATCCCTGCAACGTTTCATTATTGATGGAATACGTGTTTGGCATAAGCAGGTAAAAAAACTTGGGATGTAAAATTGTGCAATAGCTTTACATTGGTTACAGTACTGAAATGGTTCACATTTTTAAAGCGGAACTTCTAGGAATTTTGTATTACAGTGTGATTTTTATCCTTTCTCTAACTAGCTGCAACCCTTTGTTTACAAAACGTCTTTGGGATTTCCCTGGAATAGTGTAATAGTATGTGGAATTTAAGTGTGCGGTATATACATTATAATTTACGAGCGAAATTAACGAGTTGCGTTTCATTTTTCCTTTGGTATAGGTTATTAACTGGGGGTAGGAATGCCTCTTCGCGTTATTGGCCCGTGATGGCCAAACCATACGAAGCTCCAGAAAAGCGTTATATTCCAGGTTTCCCAATGATTTAAATGAACTGGACTGAACACCACTCACCATTGAAGAGGTTTTCGTAATTCAGGAATTTGCAAATAATTCCGGTCTACTGACTGGCATTTTTAATTTTCATAATGTCACGTGTTTTGTGATTCAAACGCTATCTGATAACAAACTCGAGCTCCGCAGTCTTTATCAGAGTTTCACCTCCCTCGGGAACTACATCCCGTGTTGGAAAACAAAAGGTCATTACACTCATTTTGTTGTTGTCGAGCCAGTTTACGGCTATCGAATTGGCAATGATCATGTCGTCCGAGTGATTTGTGGCAGTTCGTTAGTATTATTAAATAAACCTCTCCATCTACCAAGGTATTTGGTTTGTTATAGGGGTCCATGCATGGTCTGGGTTAGGTTTCTAACTTGATTGCGCCAATGGAAATTGGAAAACTATAACATATTTTTTATCTTCTATTTAGTGTGCGGCGAAGAGCTCCTATATGAGTTTACTGTTCTCTCCGTAAGAAGAAATGCACTAAGAGACCTGTCTGAACACGTAAGGAGCTCGACAACACCAATATTGGAAAAGGTTTGTACACTAAATGGGCCGGGAAACTGAAGTTCAGGCCGACTCATTGTTTCGTTTCATCATCACTAACTGGTGCTACTACTGACCGTGTAACTTTCAGGATTAGAATGCAGTAGGTAATCGGTAAGCTAACTCTGTATGGATAGGTAGACCGGATTGTATGGCGTTTTACGTCATTTTCAACACGTGTAAGGTTATATATGACGGTTGATTTTTGTGATAGAGGCGCACCACCCACTTTTCCTGGGTAGAACCGATACTATACACCTCCCGCCATGCGTAAGAATAGACACTACTTCACCAGCCAATATCAAACATTTGATGTATGAACCTATTATATGCCGACTGGTACCGTTCGAGACGGGTGATTTGAATGATTTTTTTTTTAATTTACAGTCGTTGACGAGAGATTATGAAATTTGTTTTGATTTATTGAAGGTATTGTCTACTGGTGCGATAGCTGTTTGGTTCAGTATATATAGTCGGTATATATGATAGTCGCGATTTAATTTTGTAATTGCCTTGTATTTTGTTTCAGGTCGAGTTTTTGAGGACTGATAAGGCGGTAATGACCATATCGGCGAGATTTCCATTTGGTTCCCATACCTTCGAGGTCCCGTTCACGACATCTGCGGAAGCGCCCGAAAACGTGGCTATTGCGTATATTGATTGGTGGTTCAGAAACGAATGACGTCGTGTTGACTATGCTTGTTATGTTAGTGTTACAATGTTAATGATTTTGTTCCGATTTCATTTATACTTAAGTTTATTAAATCTCTTCACGTGAAACTGTTCGTGTTTACCTTATTGGTGCGTCTCGCCTCTCACCGCTGCGGGTTCGAATCCCATTGGGAGCTCGACTTGTCAAGTAAGAGTCGATCCTTTCCAATGGCAGGAGATGCAGTACTGGTTCCATCAGAAAAAATGGGGTAGTCTGCCTCGACCACACACATATAGACTGTCGTATACTGAACAATAAAAGATACGTCCGACCTTTTTGCTGGTATTCCCATAGGCCAGTTTCTGTGCTATGTTTTTTGTGTGATCCTTTTTGGTAAAGAACCTAGAGAATATTCTCTCGGGACAAATTTCGGTAATTTTCGTAGATTTAATTTGATTTTGTGACCAAAATTAATGTTTTAATGTACAAGGAGGCTAACTCCCTTGTACTGAACGTTTCAATCTTTGGACTACTGTTGGCAATCTAACATCAGCATCAACATCAGGGGAAGTTTCTTTTTTTTTTGTTCAGTATATAAGGCCTAACATTTACTTTAAATTACATAAAATGTCGTTTAAACAACTAAAACCTGTTGGTCAGTCGTTGGGACAATTTCTTTCCCTTCTCTTTATCCCATACAACACGAGCGTCGCACAGGACGTGATTTGGTATATTTTGATGAACAATTTTATATTATAGGCCATGAGCCATGAATGTGTTACTGAACAATTCTATAATATAGGACATGAGCCACGAATGTGTTACTACCATCTCAAAAGGACGAGTCCTCTTAATGCTACGTGTTGTTGAGTTCCTTAGAAAGAAACAAATCCCTGACTTTTTGCATGAACAAATGACGGGTCTCATATTTTGCTCATATGATAGCATGTCGTTATCGATCAATTTTGTTTAAATTGTGACCATTGGATCTCGCGTTTGGCACCATCCCGGGGCCAGTTTTACTTATTTTTTATAATATTCTTCCACGCACTAAAAAGATGCATGAAACCTAAGATAAAATGGTCCAATGTTTTGCTTATAGTATAACTTGTCCCTTCGGCCAGTTTTACAATTCTCGTTTCTATAATGTAGCGAACGAACCAAACTAAGTGTGATATCTTTATATTGAATGATGGACAAAAGTATGAAGCTTACCTGTTTACATGTTTAAATTCATGTTGCTATTTTATTTCAAACTACTACAAAAGGGCACTATTTTTTTTTATTTGCAAATGGATGAAGCCGCATCCCAAAAAGCAATACTCCGAACTCGAGTACCCAACTGTGGCGTTGAGTTATGGTGTCCGTAATGTTAACGTCAATGTAATTTGCCTACACCGCAAAAAATCTACGACTACCATCTTGTGAAAGATTCCTCTATCTCCTTGATTCCCGTAGTTTAATAATATCTATTACCATAGTCGTCCTCCAAATATTTAATACTTCAAAACCGTTGATGTCTGAAAATACACAGAAAATACACTGGTATGCAGTTGCATATAGGGCCTACCCATACAATTCGAGGACGCGCTGCAAAACTTTCTTGTTCTCTTTTTGCATACATGCTCACGGTCAATGATAACACGCCACAAAACAAAAGCTTCTTTCAAAAGTTAGAACGGCATTTTGGACAATTGTTCATAATCCGTATAACGAGTCTACCTTTAACATGTTTTACGTCCATATCTGGATTGAGTGCATTGCACATTGTTATGAATGAAAGTGTACATGCATTTTCGGGTTTCTTCAGTTACATAGCACAAAGAAACCATTTTGTCGGAAACCTTCATTGCATAATGCTCTCGAAAGTCTAACGATAACAAGAAATATCTTTAAAAAAAGGTAGTCGGCGCGTCTGGGGAAGCACAATGTAAAAGTGATTGATGGTCATGAAGCGAAATGTAAGGTAGACAGTAGAGCAATATAACGTTTTCTATCGGTATTCCGATAAAAGTTGACACTGCAGTGCCAATGTGGGGAATTTGAACAAGACCAGTTAGTGCCTTCCATTACGAGGGCCTGAATAGATCTACTGGCAAAGTGTACTCTGTTAGATGATGCTACATGCAAAATATCAAAGCTCTATTACCTTGTTAAAAGAAGGTTTTTAAATGTATTTGCTAATATTTCTATGAACAATTTTTGATTTCCGGTGAGGGGCTTATTCTGACCCTTTGTACAACTTGGTAAAGGACCACTATATGATGCTACATGCAAAATATCAGAGCTGTAGCCCTTGTAGTTTCAGAGAAGATTTTTAAATGTATTTTCTCTATTACTATGTAAAACCTTTGACCCCCCCCCCCCACACACACACACACACTCACACCCAACCCCCCCCCCCCCCAACCCCTCAACCCCCATCCACACCCACCCTCGGGTGGGGCTATTTCTGACCCCAGTGTCACCATTTATACAAACTTGGCAAAGGACCACTAGTTGTTGCTACATGAAAAATATCAAAGCTGCAGCCTTTGTAGTTCCAGAGAAGAATTTGGTCACAATTTGTAAAACTTGGTAGAGGACCCCTAGGTGATTATGCATAATATCTAACCTCTAGCCCTTGTGGTTTTGTAAAACACATCCGGGCACCTTAAAAAATCACGTGACTAGGAAATCACGGCGATATGTAATTTTTAATAGGGTTTCATTACCAGTTACCATGTAAAATTTACACACTTTGCAAGAAAACGGAATTTATTTGCAATTTCAGCATTTCTATTTCTTCATCTTTTCCGGCCACGACTGAAGTACAGCGTAACAAATCGCCTAACGATATACCATTTATCAACAACTACTCTATAAACAAATCTACTAGTTTCCTTTGGCCTTGTCAGAAACATTTAGCCAATCGACATTCAGTTTAATAAACACTGTAGGCCTTCATAATTTATGTAGCGCTTTCAACTCGAGTTGTGATGGGCTTACACAGACACACCTCCTGCGAGGCCAAAAGCCACGTTAAACGGCTGGCGCCGAACGAGCCATAAAACCAATTGGAATTTATTCCGAGACGGTTTAATAATGCAGGTTGGAATTAAGTAAATCGAGTGAAACGGGGTTTTTTTATGATTAACCATAGTAAACGGTGTTAAATGACGCTGTAAATAACTGCATAACTGACGGGCAAGACCAGTTAGGTATCAAGATTAAATTCTTAAAAAAAATAGAAAAAAAAGCACTTGTTCCAAATGATTTGCGAATAATCCAACGGTATAAACATATGGAGTTAATATTGTGTTTACATTGACCGTCCGTATAGTTGCAATAGCTTCATAATCACCCCTCTTTGTCTGTGGTCTTCGACATCCATGACCCTACTTTTTATTTTTCATGTTACGGTTCAGAATGACTAAAACATGTTCTTATCAAAGTAATAATTTCTAGAGTAAACGCAATATATACTGAAAGGAAAAAGAAACGCGACACTGGAATTTCTGTTACTGCACACTTAATTCCGTATAAATTCCAAGGAAATCCCATCATGTTTGTTAAACCTGTGAGGGTTTAGACGTTTTAATCACAGTACACGTTGTAACAAGAAATTCATAAATGTTGAAGTTCCTCTTTGAAAAATTGACCTGGTTCAGTACTGTATTAACGTAAAGAGTTTGCAAAATTTTGCATCCAAAGTTTGCTCACATGCTTGAGCCAAACGAGTACTGTTAATAATGAAACTTTGCAGGAATACTATTTGCTGTGTTACGTGTTGATTTAGTCTTTAATCCGAAAAAGATCTTGTGTAGCCATGTACCATTCGATTAACAGCATCATATTGTACATACAATATATAGCGGAAATTCCCGTGTCGGGTTTCTTTTTCCTTTCATTATAAGCAGAATGTATAGTTATCACAATGTTTTTATGAGAAGTCTTACATGAGGCTTACATAAGCTGCATGTAAATGTAGTTTTTAAATAATGGGATGACTTTGGTTTTGTTCTTCCCCAAACGGCTTCATATCCGTCTAATACTAAGATAAAAATTAAAGTAGCTATCCCGCCAACATCAACCAACTTTTACAACATATGTACACCGTTTCTAAACCTACTGACTACGAGGTATATATAACGTACATACTTTAAGAATCCAAAATATATAGACCCAATATAAATGGCTTTAACCTGCCAGGTCCAGCTCCAAAACCTGTAGTGTTGAATTAAGAGTTACGCAAATCACGACTATTTAAAAACCCGTGAACAATCCTATACTTTTAATCGGCACATCTACATTATTATATTTTCTGGAATATCTGGATAACGTTTCGATAAACGATTTGGTAGTCTCATTTTTCTGTTATTTGAGGTGGGGGTGGGGGGTTCTTTAACCAAAATACATGTATATTTAGTACATGTATATTTAGTAAAGAGGAAACGCTATTATTTTGATTGAACTTCTTTTAAAATAAAATGTTTTGTACATTCATACATGAGTAATTAAAGGCGTACATTGTTCATTAAATAGTGCTGTTATAGTCTGGTATAAGTGTCGGCGAAATTTCCATTTCTCGTCATTATAAGGTACCTTAAACTTCTTCTTTAAGGGCTACATATGAACTATGGCTGGTTAAACGTCGTATCTAGAAAGTAATTTTGGTCACTTGTATTGTTGTGATCACGTGACATTCGGTTGGAAAAGGCGTTGTTAAAGTTTCTAACGTCTCCAGGCGGCCAGTTAAAAGCATTTTACAAGTGGTGGAGCTGTTGGTGGTGGCAGTACAATCGCTGGTATCGTTGTGGCAGTATTTGTCATCCTGTTTCCGGCATCTTCTCCAAAACATCCATGCGTTTCCTAATAACGTATTGATCAGTAAATTAATATAAAGTACAGAAAACATGCATTCTTTTGTTGATTAAAATAATAGATGGTTTAAATAAAACAAACTAACCAACATGTCTATCGGTTATATTCTCTACTCATAATTTGTTACAGTTATTAATGAAATATAGAAATGCGTCGTGTCCCAAAGAGGTAATTAAAACAAATAGGAAAGCGGGTGAGTCGGCTTTGAACGTCAAACAACGAAAGAAAAAAACAGACGTATATTGTACAACAGCCTACGTAAAAGGTAACTCTTTAACATCTTCAACGAAAAAAGAAAAACGAAAGAAGAAAACAGACGTATATTGTATAACAGCCTAGGTAAAAGGTAACTCTTTAACATCTTCAACGAAAGAAGAAAACAGACGTCTCTTTAACATCTTCAACGAAAGAAGAAAACAGACGTATATTGTACAACAGCCTACGTAAAAGGTAACTCTTTAACATTTTCAACGAAAGAAGAAAACAGACGTATATTGTATAACAGCCTACGTAAAAGGTAACTCTTTAACATCTTCAACGAAAGAAGAAAACAGACGTATATTGTATAACAGCCTAGGTAAAAGGTAACTCTTTAACATCTTCAACGAAAGAAGAAAACAGACGTATATTGTACAACAGCCTACGTAAAAGATAACTCTTTAACATCTTCCGCTAAAGTGACACTAACCTCTTCCACTAAAAGTAGCAACCCTGCAGGTAGGTACTTTGGCGCAAAGAGAGTGTTTTAATATTTCTTTGTTTATTGCTGAATGTTTCTTATTCTTTATTTCCAAAAGTTGTTTTAAAGCTACACAATCCCGATAAAAATAATACAATTTCAAGGTATTTTAAACGCAAGAAAGCCTTTAGATGAAGTTCTTTGCTGGATGTGTTGTATAGATTGTTTAGGCTGGTATATTGTCGTAGCGCATATTGACACATTTCCATAATAGGCGGGATAAACGCTTCGGTAACTTTGAAACTGCACCACCCAGTGATTACAGGTTTATAAGCTTAAACGTTTATGTAGCAATTTGCTCTAAAAGTCCAGACTCTCGTTGCGCCCTAGTGGAGCGCTGTGGTCTAGTGGTAGAGCGTTGGACCCATGATCCAAAAGTCGTGGGTTCGATTCCCGTCATTGCCATATGCGTTGTGTCCCTGAGCAAGACACTTTATCTGCATTGCTTAGTACTGGTTCTACCCAGGAAGACATCGAGAGTGATTCAAATAAGTTCATAGAGCTTTCGTTACAATCGATGTAAAATAAATAAGTTTAAACTAAACTGCACCACCCAGTGATTACAGGTTTATAAGCTTAAACGTTTATGTAGCAATTTGCTCTAAAAGTCCAGACTGTCGGTGCGGTCTAGTGGTAGAGCGTTGGACCCATGATCCAAAAGTCATGGGTTCGATTCCCGTCATTGCCATATGCGTTGTGTCCCTGAGCAAGACACTTTATCTGCATTGCTTAGTACTGGTTCTACCCAGGAAGACATCGAGAGTGATTCAAATATAATATCCTTGAAACAATACAAAATCACACACATATTATACATGTACACATAAACAGAGAGCGTGTATCGGTAGCAAATAGTATGTACAGTAAAATACATGCTCAGGTGTTGACACTGGACAGGGAGAAATTATTGTTTAAACTGAGACACTTGAAGGGTATTGTTCAAATTAATAGTTATAGATGTCGAATTTGCATTTATTGAAAAAATACCAGCAATATTATTTTTCGCAAATCGTAGTTTTTAGGATGTGAGGGTATACACACGAAGGTCGCCCACCCGTTTATCTTTCCGTTCCATAATTACGGAGCTTCTTGGCAATACAACAAAAGAGTAAAACACTATCGTTCTGGAGTAAATTTTATAAATTGAATGTCTCTTCATGGAACATGCCACATATATCCTGACCTTTCGGATTTGTTTCCCACTATGTTGCCATGGCAATCATATTTTGACGAAATAAAAACAATGACGTCCGTCATCTCCATATTGCCAAGCATACACAAATAACATTGTATTTCGATATCTCAAATGTATTTCACGCAGTCGCAGGATCCCGTTATTGCGGACGGACTGAGTATTCGTCTTTTTCTAAATTTCTTTCCGACACCGTTTACACAAATTTCAAATGTTAATATTAACTAACATATGGGAGAGTGTATTTCCGCGCGCGTGCTTGCGTGCGCGCGTGTGTTTGTGGATGCGTGCGTTGGCCGTGCTTGTGTACGTGCTATTATCTATATGTTTGTTAACATTTAAATTTGATGAATCTCAAAGCCATTTTACTACCACTTCTTCATAAAAAAGAAAATTCATAAAACAGTTTTGCTTTAAAAAAAAAAGTGCAGAGCCGCGGGTTTGAACCCCGTCTGAACGGGTTAAACATATCTAGAATGACGCGTTAACCTACTGCGCTACGAAGGCCGATATTAAATAAGTTCCTTATACATAAATATGTTCAATCGCGAAGGACCCTGTGCTTTTCAATATTCTGCTTTTCCAGGTCCGTAGTTACACTGGGGCACACTGGGGCACACAAAGGTTGTAGCCTTGGTTAAATTGGGAATTTTCATAAAAACAAATATATACTAGTACATGGGGGAAATGCAACACACTGAAGGAAGGAAAACAAAACAAAATCCAGGGCGGAGAGGGAGGTTAATTCCACCGGACACCAAAATAAGTGATATTCCTAGGTTAAATTTCAAGGGTGGCTACCGGCTTTAAAATTACTTTACAAATCATTTAACTTAATTAAAGAAAATTAAAGATTTACATAAGTTAACTTAGGGAACGTTAATTACTAGTATTTAAAGTTTAATAATTCTAATAAAACGTTCAGTTTTTAGTTAACACTGCCGTACAGACGGAAACTAACATCTTTCAAATATTTTTTTCAGCTGGAAGAATCGTTGCTTTCACAGATTGAGTAAAATATTTTCTGTTGATTTTAAAATCTGATCAATCTGAATTGTAATGTTCATGTTGGCTATTCATACATTTTATTTTCATTTCCTTTCGTAAAACATAAATCTGAGGCCCACCACGAAACATTAGTGTGTGGGGCCCTCCGGCTCCTATGTGTATAAGACTATATATAGAAACAAACTCTCTCTCTCTCTATCTTAATCCCTCCCACATTCCCTCCTTCCTTCAACCCCATCTCTCTCATCTCCCTCCCTCCATCCCACCTCTCGCTTCCTTTCTCTCTACTCTCTCTCACTCTTTCTCTATCTCTTACCTTCTCCCTCTCTCTGTCTCTCTGTGTCTATCTTTATTTCTCTCTCTCTCTCTCTCTCTCTGCCTGTCTGTCTGTCTCTCTCTTTCTTTCTCTCTCTCTTTCTCTGTATCTTACCTTTTCCCTCTCTCTGTCTCTCTCTGTCCATCTTTCTTTCTTTCTCTCTTTCTTTCGCTCTGTCTGTTTGTCTCTCTCTCTCTTTCTCTCTCTCTCTCTCTCTTTCTCTCTCTCTCTCTCTCTCCATTTTATTTTTCAATATTTCAATTCATGCATAAATTCAGATAACTTTATTTAAAAAAAAAAGTGATTTATAATTTACTAATATGTGTAAACCATGCATGCATAACTTCAAATACTGTATCTCGATCTTTTCCATTAAATATGACACTTGGTTGGGGTCCCCTCTACCAATATTCCAATTTTGATAAACAATGTCTCCCTTGTGTTTTGTGTCAATATACAGTACACACACGCATAAAAAATGGAGGATTACTTGCTTCTATAATAGTTTCGTTGATGCAACAGGATAGTTGGAAAGGGTCTTTTTTAAAAGGCCGCTGCGTTTAATTATAGGTATTGTTTCGGATTATATAAATATGGACTTATAAGGTTGTTTTGAGTAAGTACATCGTTAGCTGCCTTCCCAATTTCTAATGACTTGTATTTCGTATTAGGTCTTTCTACAAAAGAGTATTCTCATCAGTTCGGTGGTCAAATGTCGTCTGCTAACATCCGATTTTATACCCGAAAAAAAACCGGTGGTCGATTCACAAAATAC
This sequence comes from Cyrtodaria siliqua, assembly GCA_037043455.1. Lineage (NCBI taxonomy): Eukaryota > Metazoa > Mollusca > Bivalvia > Adapedonta > Hiatellidae > Cyrtodaria > Cyrtodaria siliqua. The sequence continues at coordinate 54,643 of JAWPHD010008170.1, forward strand.
CTGAAGCGTCCCATTCAGTACCGCCTTATCTCATTAATATTCAGTGAATTTAGGTAGCGCGCATGTTGTATATATGAACCCACACGTACACAGTAATCACTTGGTACAACATTCGTAATAACCGTTAGATTTGTTTAGTACCAGTGTGCCTTTTATCGAGATTGTGTAGCTTTAAGTTGAACATTTCGGAACAGGGGCGGATTTTACGACTAAACTATATATATACTAAACCAAACAGCTAACGCACCAGTAGACAATACCTTTAATGATTATATGCCGACTGGTACCGTTGGAGACGGGTGATTTGAATGATTTTTTTAAATTTACAGTCATTATTGACAAGATATTTGTCTCGTTCAGAATGAAATTTGTTTTGATTTATTGATTGTTATTAAGGAGATATTAAAGGTATTGTCTACTGGTGCGTTAGCTGTTTGGTTCAGTATATATAATATATAAAATTATAATTCACCAACAAACTGTACTAACAGGAATTAAAGTACTAAAACACCCGCTCTGTGTTATTTTGCAGAAACTGCGCATAGTAATCCCTTTGAGTAAAAATTGTTACCCCTACATTTTCATATTGCTACACCTAAATGCAAGCCAAAAATACCAAGAACCCAATTTCGGCACGAAAATCGAGCGGGAGCCAGATCGGCGACATAGCCAACCTGACTATATATCTCTCGAGCCATTCTACTGTAATGCTGGCTGGTTTATATGCCTAAAGCACCACTCCGCCGGATTCAAATCGAGATTTATTTTCACACTCGCGCTTACATTTAGCCAGCGAGGAAGGGGGCGGAGTTGAGCACGCGATGACATTGCGTCAGTATGGACGTAATTCCATGCTCAATCGTAAACGCCTGTATGTAGGTTTTAGCATTTAACTTTCATCAAAAGCATGTATTAAAACAAACATACCGTCATAATATTGTCGTAATATTTCATAATGAAACAAAAATTATAATATATTATTATTACAAAATAATATGTTTTACATCACATAGCAAACTTCCTGTGACATGAACTGCGACTTGCACCAATCCCTAACGAGCATGCAAAAAAGTAGTTCCAGTACAATGATTTTACAATAGGTCAATATGAACGCGTCAGTATGGGCGAATATGACGTTTCCGTGTTACATTTAAAGTAAACGGAGCTTGTAAATGCGTATGCAATAAAGTTGTTATTTTTTATGTATACATGATTTGAGTAACGGACGATATTACCCACGGACGATATTACCTACGGGCGATATTACCTACGCACGGCACTTTACATCTTCATCCTTGACTCGGCGATTAAATGATTTTGTATTGTATCGTTCTCGAAATCGCTTGTCCCAAAGCACAGACTATTCATTTAGTCATCATTTTATTATTTTTCTCACTTAAATGTTTGATAAACGGTGAAGTAGAAAAATGGCTTTTGGCGGTACGAATTGTAACCATGACCACATAATTGTATTGGTTGACCACTTCAAGTTAAGTACATTACCTTAACAAAAGTGAGCGATAACGCTATAAGGGAGACGATGGTTTGGACAGACTAAATTCGTTTGATAACATTTACAATAACGTTGTAAACGCATTAATTTATATTTTAGTTTCATACAGAAGAGCAGAAGAGCAAAAGAGCCAACATGGCGGCGGGATTAACTTTCACTCTGGCGATGCTACTGTGTGTCAATAATATTTTCATGGATCTAGAAGGTATGTAAGATTTAATTTTGTATTATTCTTTATAAAGTCTTTCTTTCTTTTGATACTGCGTTCGATCATGTCGAATGATCATAGCAGGTGCCTGGTGGTGGCATGTGAAGATAAAAACTTGTAAAAAACACTAACGTGATGCCTTTGGACACGATGGTTAGATTTCTGACTTCAGCCCACCCACAGTCGCCGCTGCAACAGTAACATGGTTGGGTGGGGGTATTCCATAGTAGAATATGGTTCTCAGGAAGAAGGAGAACTTACAAGCATCAGTGTTGACATTTGGTCTTATGTATTGTACTGTGTGAGATGACCTGGTGAGACATGAGGAGTCAGCATACTGTTCCTTACTCATGGAGACTAGACCTGTATGTCGGGGAACGTTACCATTTTAAATTACATACGCTTTAAGTGAAACTAGGGAAGGGAGCATATACCTGTATACGTGTAAATGCGAGAGCTCTCTTTGTCAATTGTGTGGAGGTCATTCCACTAGCGTATGGATGAACATGGATAATGGTTCTAGTGAAGTAAGAGTTTTGATTTTAGTTCGTACTAGAGTATTGGATGACAAAGTGTTATAGTTGAGCAGATGGTGACTATAGACACCCGGAAATTAGTTTGCATATTGTTTTACAGAAAGTAAGCATCTATGTATTGATCATTCAGACATATTGTTTTAATATTAAATAATATCACACCGACGCGTGCCATGTTAAATATGGAAAATGAGTGCTCTAGACTTTTTAAATTTAACATGAGCAGCACAAATAGAAAATAAAAAGGTTTGTTAAAACCCTAAGCTTGATTCCATGAAGAAGAAAAAAAACTTCCTGAAATTAGGTCGGACAATGTAGATGCCCATATCTGAATTGATAGTTTTCGCCAAGTTTTATTTAAAAACACGTATGTCCGAAATGTTAAAAAATGGTGTACTGGAATGCTGCGGTATTCGCAGTGTTACTTATATAAACCAAGTGTGAAAACATGTAGGTGAGGTTACCCGGATTCAGGCATATACAGATGAGGTTACCCGGATTCAGGCATATAAAGATGAGGTTACCCGGATTCAGGCATATATAGGTGAAATTACCCGGATTCAGACATAAATAGGCGAGGTTACCCGGTTTCAAGCATATAGACAGCGAACCATTTCTGCTTTAACAATTTACATTGTTGCACACAAAAAATATGTCTCCTGACAACTATATTTTATTTTAGTTTTGTTTTCTTCATTTTCACCTCTTTTTTTTACTTCTAACGACCTCAAAATGATTACATTTAAATACATTTGCATTTACATTCAGCGACGTTTTTACGTCTAGCGACACACGTTTTAACGTCTAGCGACGTTTTTACGTTTAGTGACGATTTTACATTTAGCGTTGCTGCACGCATGTGTCAGCCACAGAGGATATTAACATTTACATGAACAACATTTACATGAACAATATTTACATGAACAATGTTTACATGAACAACATTTACATGAACAACATTTACAAGAACAACATTTACATGAACAATATTTACATGAACAATATTTACATGAACAACATTTACAAGAACAATATTTACATGAACAATATTTACATGAACAACATTTACAAGAACAACATTTACATGAACAACATTTACATGAACAACATTTACATGAACAACATTTACATGAACAACATTTACAAGAACAATATTTACATGAACAACATTTACATGAACAACATTTACAAGAACAATATTTACATGAACAATATTTACATGAACAACATTTACAAGAACAATATTTACATGAACAATATTTACATGAACAACATTTACAAGAACAATATTTACATGAACAACATTTACAAGAACAACATTTACATGAACAATATTTACATGAACAATATTTACAAGAACAACATTTACATGAACAATATTTACATGAACAATATTTACATGAACAACATTTACAAGAACAATATTTACATGAACAATATTTACATGAACAACATTTACAAGAACAATATTTACATGAACAACATTTGCAAGAACAACATTTACATGAACAATATTTACATGAACAATATTTACATGAACAATATTTACAAGAACAACATTTACATGAACAATATTTACATGAACAATATTTACATGAACAACATTTACAAGAACAACATTTACATGAACAATATTTACATGAACAATATTTACATGAACAATATTTACATGAACAACATTTACAAGAACAATATTTACATGAACAACATTTACATGAACAATATTTACATGAACAACATTTACATGAACAATATTTACATGAACAACATTTACAAGAACAACATTTACATGAACAATATGTACATGAACACCATTAAACAATATTTACATGAAAATATTTACATGAACAACATTTACATGAACAATATGTACATGAACACTATTAAACAATATTTACATGAAAAACATTTACATGAACAATATTTACTATATTTACATGAACAATATTTACATGAACAACATTTACATGAACAACATTAACATGAAAAATATTTACAATATTTACATGGACAACATTTACATGAACAATATTTACATGGACAACATTTACATGGACAACATTTACATGAACAATATTTACATGAACAATATTTACAATATTTACATGAACAATATTTACATGAACAATATTTACAATATTTACATGAACAACATTTACATTTACAATATTTACATGAACAATATTTACATGAACAATATTTACAATATTTATATGAACAATATTTACATGGACAACATTTACATGAACAATATTTACGTGAACAATATTTACATGAACAATATTTACATACGTTATATATTATTGAAAACGGTATTTTTATTATACCATAGTTTTGAAAATCGATTGAAAAATAAATATTTTACAGCCAAAATACTGTATTTTTCACCCATGTTAATTCATTGTTTCTGCGGCAGCTGAAAATTATAAAATCTAAAATAAAGTTTGCTTTAATGTGTTGCTATTGAACTATTAGGATGCATACACCATATTAAAATCATTTTAAGATAGAAATTCTATAAAAAAAAAATTGACGGTAAATCATTTGAAGTTGAAAAAACACTATCAACTTGAGCATGTGACTTTTCTTTTTTTTCTCACCCTATTTTAAAAAGTAAGTTATTTTTTATTTATCACTAAAACTGTCAGTTTCACTGATATACAACTTATTATGTACTATTTAAACTGTGACTGAAAAGTAAAAAATAAAAATAAATGGCAGAAACAAGCGCCCCGAACAGTAGGACATGCTGTACTCCGAATGAACTTGCGATTGTTGGTCAATATGTTACTGAATATGACTTTTTTCAGCTAAAGCAAACACACAGAGTGATATTATGGAGAGACGCATACGTTCAGTTTTAGAAAGTCTACTTCAATCACCAAGGACCAGCGACAACAATGCTGACATAGACGCTGTTGACGTAGAGTCAGAGCATGCTGGAATAAAACTGACAGATACATTTATTGCCGCTAGAAGGTAACAACAAGCTTATGTTGACGGCTAACAATTTATTAGAAAAATAGGGCCATACACTAAGAAACTAGTAACTGATTTCTTTCGAGCATTATTTTAAAAATGTAAAATCTTTGGCAAACTGACCATCGCAATCTTAAGGACAGATGTCAAGATTCTGGCGCATAAACGCAAGAACGACACATACAAAATGAGTATAATAATAATGCGACGTTAAAGGTAGCACATTCTTCTAAGGTAATAACCTACGCTAAAGGCAACACTGCCAACGTTTAAAGTAACAACCTTTCACAGACAAATAGCTGTCCACTAAAGAAACATCGCCATAAAACTTGTGGTCATAGAAAATGTAATGAAGTTTGTTTTTGTTTATTAGCAGGTCAAGGGTACACCTATTTTTATTGATAGTTGCTCATAAGTGTACATTCGGAAGGTGGAAAGTATTCATCCATAATCCATTGCAACATATGGATACAGTTCTTATACATAACTAAAGCGAATGATGCCACTTTCCAACAAAAAAAGAGGGATTACTTTTTATAAGAGGAACTACATTCGGTGGTAGTAAACCTGTACTATCTGTCTACGCTATTAAAAGACAGTAAACATCGTATGGAAGCCCTGGAGGGCCACTTTGACTTATGAGTACCGACTTAAGACTTATGACCTTTCTATGATGCTTTTTGGGATTTTTTAAACTTTGAATTGTTTATGTGTTAATATGTTGCTATATTTTTGTTCAATTTTATTTGTTAACTGTTATGCCCTTATCGCCCATAAGTAAACAAATTGTGAAAGATAGATATAGATCATATTCATATATATATATATATATATATATATATATATATATATATATCTGAGAAGCTATACATTTACAAAATGTGAGGAGTTCACATTTAGAAACATACCAGTAAGTCACAATTCACCAGTCAAAAGTCATAAGTCAAAAGTAACAAGTCATAAGTCAAAATCAAAAGTAACAAGTCAAAAGTAACAAGTAACAAGTCAAAAGTAACAAGACATAAGTCAAAAGTAACGCTTAGAGAATCAAGTTTGTTCAAATGAAGTCCCCGGGGTCAAAAATGACCGTGCCCTGGGGGTCCAAAGTTTGTGTATTGAAATTTTAAAAGTTTTTCATAGACATATCGGATTTTTTTTTAAAAAATCTTCTTTTCTAAAACTACAAGAGCCAGAGGTTTAATATTTTGCATTTACCTTAAGACTATGGTCTTTTACCAAGTTTGTTCAAATGGTGACCCTGGGATCACATATGGCCCCGTCTCAAGGTCATAGTTTTACAAAGGCTTGTATAGGAAAAAAAGCATTAAACAATCTTCTCTGTAACTGCAAGAGCCAGAGGTTTAATATTTTGTATTTGGTCCTCTACCAAGTTTGTTCAAATGGCTGCAAATGGTGACCATGGAGTCAAATTTGCCAGCCCCAAAGGGTCTCAGTTTAACATAGGCATAGTAAAAACATTAAAAAAAAGTCTTCTTCTCTGGAACTACATTAGCAAGAGGTTTTTATATTTTGCATTTACTATACTCTTACGTACCTTTACCAAGTTTGTTCATATGGTGACCCTGTGGTCACATTCGGCCCCACCCCAGAGGTCAAATGTTGTACATAGACTTGTCTAGGGAAAAGCTTAAAAATCATCTTCTCTAAAACTACAAGGCAGTTAGTTCTCATGTATAACATGTAGCCCTGGAGTCACATTCGACCCTGCCCCAGGTGTTACACTCAAGCACCTTTATTTTGTATTTGATCTTTACCAAACTTTGTCAGTGTCTTTATATGAATGTTGTTAACACAACAGAGGCCATATTTCTTGAACAATCTTAACCAAACTTACACAGATTGTATGTGACCATTATATTTCGAAGAAGTTGGATAATGGGCCAGTACTCAGGTGATCGATTTAGGGCCATCTTGGCCCTCTTGTTTTAAACTTTGAATTGTTCATGTGTCAAGAAAAGTCATTAGTCGTATGTCATAAGTCATTAGTCATAAGTCAAAAGACATAAGTCGTTACTCATAAGTCAAAATGGCCCTCCAGGGCTTCCATAACATCGAAAACCATATATGCATAACCGATTCAGGTAAAACAGGATGGGTGATCACGTGGTTTCAACGCGTTTGGCTTAGAGCGGTTTTGTTTATATATACTTCATTACTGTGCGCAGTTTCCTGCAAAATAGCACAAAGAGAGCGGATGTTCTAGTACTTTAAATCCTACGAGTATAGTTTGTTGGTGAATTAAATATATATATACTCGGTACATTTGAAAACGAAGCACTCGGTATTTTTTGAATTTCTAGAGATGAAATTGAAGTCCTCGTGCAAAATGTGTTTTAACTGCAAGAAGTAGAGCTAATATTATGCAACTGTGTGTCGCCATATGGTAACCTTTGAGACAAAGAGACGTGTGTACTAACATAAAATACAATGTTGATTTGGAAAAAAAAAAAAGCAGGCTAAAAATAATCGAAAGTAAAAAATGTAGGTACTGAGTGTATATAGTTTAGTCGTAAAATCCGCCCCTGTTCCGAAATGTTCAATGTACAAGACCGACTTAAAACAAAATAACATTTGAAAACGATTATATGAAAATAATAAAAAACATTCACCAATAAACAAAGAAATAATAAAACATGCTCTTTGCGCCATAGTACCTACACTTAAAGAAAAAGGATATTGAAATTGTTTATATGTAAAGAAAATTTAAATTCCCAAAATGTTATCTGGGCAACTGCTACAAGCCTGCAGGGTTGCTACCTTTAGTGGTAGAGGTTAGTGTCACTTTAGCGGAAGATGTTAAAGAGTTACCTTTTACGTAGGCTGTTGTACAATATACGTCTGTTTTCTTCTTTCGTTGTTTGACGTTCAAAGCCGACTCACCCGCTTTCCTCGTTGTTTAATAACCTCTTCGGGACTCGACGCAATTCTATATTTAATTAATAACTGTTACAACTTATGATTAGAGAATATAACCGTTAGACATGTTGGATAGTTTTTGTTTTATTTAAACCATCTATTATTTTAATCAACATAAGAATGCAGGTGTTCTGTACTTTATTTAATTTACTGATTATGTTATTAGGAAACGCATGGATGATTGGGGTTGGGATTTTGGTGACGATGCCGGAAACAGGATGACAATTACCGCCAAACAGACGACTGTACTGCCACCAACAACAGTGCCACTAACAACAGCACCATTAACAACAGCACCACCAACTTTTAAATGGCCAACTGTTAACTGGCCACCTGTTAAATTGCCAACTAGCTGGTGGGGACATTAGAAACGTTTCCAACCGAATGTCACGCGATCACAACAATAAAAGTGACCCAATTACTTACTAGATACGACGATTTAACCAGCCATAGTACACATGTTGCCCTTAAATATCCAACGAAACTATTTCTTTAAAAGATGAGGTCTAAGGTACCATATAATGACGAGAAATCGAAATTTCGCCGACACTTATACCAGACTATAACAGCACTATTTAATGAACAAAGTACGCCTTTAATTACTCATGTATAAATGTACAAAACATTTTATTTTAAAATAGGATGTTCAGTCAAAATCATAGCGTTTCCTCTTTACTTAATATACATGCATTTAGGTTAAAGAAACCAACCCGTCAAATAACGGCAAAATTAGCAGCAAACACGCTTATCGAAACGTTATCCAGGTGTTCCAGGTCATATAATAATATAGATGTGCCGATTAAAAGTATAGGATTGTTCACCGGTTTTTAAATAGTCGTGATTGAATATGCGCAACTCTTAATTCAACACTACAGTGAATCTTGCTGGTTAAAGCCATTTGTATTGTGTTTATAGATTTTGGATTCTGAAAGTATGTACGAAGTCAGTAGGTTTAGAAACGGTGTACATATGTTGTAAAAGTTGGTTGATGTTGGCGGGATGGCTACTTTAATTTTTATATTAGTAAGGACATTTATGAAGCCGTTTGGGGATAAACAAAACCAGTCATCCCATTATTTAAAAACACATTTACATGCAGCTTATGATAGCCCCATGCAAGACTTCTCATAAAAAACATTGTGATAACTATACATTCTTCTATATTGCGTTTACACTAGAAATTATTACTATGATAAGAACCTGTTTTAGTAATATTCCGAGCGGTAACACGTAACACAAAAAGTAGGGTCATGGATGTCGAAGACCACATACAAAGTGGGGTGATCAGGAAACCGTTGTAACTATACTGACGGTCAATGAAAACATAACATTAACTCCATATTGTTTATGCTGTTGGATTATTCGCAAATCATTTGGAATACAACTGCTGAACCCATTATTTATTTATTTTTAAGAATTTAATCTCGATACCTTACTGTTACATATTATAATTACCTCTCATGAACAGACTCAATAAAATCGAGTCTGCTACTTTTCTCTCTTGTTTGTGTTTGTTGCTTCCAAGGGATCACCTTGTCAGTATTTATGGACATTCACACTAGCGTTTGTTTAGTGCTGTGTGGCGGTCGTAAAACGTCGCCCGACTACAAATCAGAAGTGTTATTATTTACTGGTCCTTTGGGATCATCAAGCCCATTCTGTGTTGCTTTAAAGTAGAATATCGATTAAGCCGGTGCTAGGAGGCGTGAGAGGTGTTGCATCTTATAATTACCTCTCATGAACAGACTCAATTAAACCGAGTCTGCAACTTTTTCCTATAGTTATTGCTTCCAAGGAATAATCTGTTCAGTATTTATTTACAAGTTTATTGACAGGCTTTTAGGACAAGCAGTTATGCAGGTATTTACCGTGTCATTTAACACCGTTTACTATGGATAATCAAAAAAAAACGGTTTCACTCAATTCCAACCTCCATCAATCCGTCTCGGAATAAATTCCAATGGGTTGTATGCCTTTTATTGTTCGACTTTCGACAGTATTATGCAATGAATGTTTCCGACAAAATGATATTTTTTTGCGATGTAACTGAAGAAATCTGAAAATGCACGTGCATTTCATAACAATGTGCAATGCACTAAATCCAGATATGCACATAAAAAAAACGTTCAAGGTCAACTTGTTATATGGATTATATTATATCTTGTCCAAAGTGACTCAAATTCTAACTTTTACGTTTTCATTGACCGGGAGTATATATGCAACATAAGAACCGGGAGTATATATGCAACAAAAGAACCGGGAGAATATATGCAACAAAAGATACACCAGTTTTGCAGCGAGCCCTCGAATTGTATGGGTAGGCTCTATATGCAACTACATAACGGAGCGTATTTTCTTTGTATTTTCAGACATCCAGCTGTTTTGAATTATTAAATATTTGGAGTATGACATGACAATGATAATATACTGAACCAAACAGCTAACGTACCAGTAGACAATTCCTTTAATGTATGAACTTATTATATGCCTACGGTACCGTTGGAGACGGGGGATTTGAATTTATTGTACAGTCGTTATTGACCAGCTATTCGTCTCGTTCAGAATGAAATTCATTTTGATTTATTATCCAGATATTAAAGGTATTGTCTGCTGGTGCGTTAGCGGTTTGGTACAGTTAAACTACAGGAATAAATTAGATATTAGTAGAGAAATCCTTCACAAGATGGTAACCGGGTCTACTGTTTACGGTGTCTGCAAAATGACATGGACGTAAACATTACGGACACCATAACTCAACGCGACAGTTGTTTTCTTTTGAGTAAGGTTATTAACAATTGTTACTAATCTCGACGTTTCAGAAATGTCAACATAATATGAATACTATAATTCTAAATTAACATTAATCATTACTATTTCAGAATTCTTTTAGATATATTTGTTTAAATTCTATTTTTCTTATATATTTGGCTAGCAAGCGTTATGTATTAACCAATTATGGACTCCGGAACAGATCAACACAACACAGTTGTCTGTTCGTCTGTCCGTCCGCACACACTTTCACCAACTTAAGTAGTAGGAAGTGCAGTCTAAGAAAAAGCAATTCCATATCATTTATTACGCGTGTCAATTGAGCATATTGCCTTTGAAGTGGGCACTCCTTCGACGTTAAAGAAGAAAAAAACACGCAAGAGCGTCAGTCCGCAAAATACGAAACTTTACGTAAATGTTTCATAGTCGTTATGACCTTAGCCATTTCTTTTTTTTATAACGCAGCTCCTTTCATGTCTGAAAGGCAGACCTGTCAATTGTAAGGTTAAATGGTCATATTTCACAACGGAATATATTAGGAGGTTGTTTAACATACCTAGTTCGGGGGTCAATGGGGGAAAAGTTTCGACATTACCAAAGAAAGAGTAAAGTATGCTTACTGGATGAACGACTCCATTTATCACGAACGTCATAACCAACAGAAGATCGCTGTGTGCGAAGGCAATATAGAAAATTAAATGGAATACTAGAGTCTATTTCTGAAGATTAAACGAAATGTACAATAACAATTATCGTTTCTGTCGTGATCACAAGGAGTAAAAATGTTTACATGCAAAACTACACAACTTTTGAAATTGGTTTTACTGCCATTTGTATTAGTTTTGAAAACGGTAAATAAATAGTAGCATGAACTTTAACATGTAAACAATTAAGCTTCATCCTTTTCTCTATCATTCAGTACAAGATATCACATTTGTGAAGTTGGGATTCATTCGTTACATTGTAGAAATGAGAATTGTAAAACTAGACGAAGGGACAAGTTGTACTATAAGCAAAATATTGGACCATAATCGTAGGTCTTTATTAGAGGTCTAGCTATTGTAGCTTTTCAGTATGGAAGAATATTATAAAAGGACCGCGGGATCGTGCCAAAGTTATCCCATGGTCACAATTTAAACATAATTGGTCGATAACCACAAGCTATTATATGACCAAAATATTAGACCCGTCATTTGTCAATGCAAGAAATCAGGGATTTGCGTTTCTTTATAAAGTAATCAATAATTCGTACCATTAACATGACGGGTCCTTTTGCAATAGTAGCAAGACATTCATGGCTCATGGCCTATATATTATTTTATTGTTCATCAAAATGTACCAAATCACGTCTCGGGTTATAGAAGTTGTACAAATAAGATTCCTTAACGTTTACACTCCGGAAATACTTCCATGCATTCATGTGTATCACAGGCCACATGTCGTGTACAGACACGTGTCGTAGTATTATGCATTACCACTGGTTTTACGAAGCTCGTTTTGTATGGGATAAAGGGAATGGGAATAAGGCGTGTGATGTTCCCAACGACTGTCGACCAACAAGTTTTATTTGTTTAAATGGTGTTTTACGTCATGTTCAGTACATGTTGGGACATATACTCAGCAAAACTAAAAGGTATCCACTTTGTTTTCCTGCAAAGTCTGAGACAAACAAAGAACTAACAATTGTAGCACGATTTTATTTTAATAACATCTTTCTTCGATGTTCACACAAAATGTCAGAAATATACCGAATAATAAAAAATAAACCGCAGTTTAAAAACATAGGTGTGAAAACGAAATTAACTTATTTAAAAGTTAACGACATAGCACCGATTTCGCAGTCCAACCTCGAATACACCGAATACACTCAAAAAGGCGACTTCGCATGCTTCTACGTAACGACTAACGAAGCATCGAGCATATTTGGGACGTCGTGTACGGCAGGATATCCCTATCCAAAGAGTTCTGGACCTTGCAGCAGCATTTGTCCGCGAATGGTACGCATTACCTCCAGAATGCGTCAGTCGTTACGTCAGAAGCATGCGACGTCGCATTCTTGCGTGTATTTGGTGCAACCGTGGATATACGAGATATTAGTTAGGTTGAATATTGTTCACACCTTTGTTTTTAAATGGTGATTTTTTATTATTTAAATATCACATAACATGGCTTCTGGGAGTGCAATAAAGCCATGACTTCTCAGAATACACTAGTGTATTACAGATGCAAATGAGGACCGAATCCATTTAATCCCAATTGTTTGCACGGTATATCATACGGTACTTTCAGACCCCTTAATTATTTATCATTATTTGAAATCTTACTTCATAAAATGAAGGTGAGTAACGTTAAATTTGGTTTAAGGTATCGCATTATTTGTACCGCGAACGCATTTACAGCCGCGAAACGTAAAGACGTCATGTAAACAATAACACGACGTCATGATTCGTCTTACAAATTGTCGCCGTATATAAGGAAAATCGACATTAAAGCGAAACTATCACGTCGTAGGTGTTATGTGATAAAACAGAACGTGACTGTATTATTGACTTTAATAAACTCGTTGGATAAAAAGATAGGATACTCGGCAAGAGACTCTTATCCTATCATTTTATCAAACTCGTTTATTAAAATCAATAACACAGTTACTCATGTAATAACATTGTGTGTGAACATCAAACAAAGATATTAAAAGTAAATCGTGCTATAATTCTTAGTTCTTTCTTACCGTCTCAGATTTTTCAGAAAACAAAGTGGATACTTTTTTAGTTTTGCCGAGTATATACTATATTTATTCGGTCGAGGCAGACCACTCTATTATTCCTGGTGGAACCAGTACTGCATCTCCTGCCATTCCTAAGAATCGATCCTCACTTGACAAGTCGAGCTCCCAGTGGGATTCGAACCCGCAGAGGCGAGAGGCGAGACGCACCAAAAAGTAAAACACGAACAGTTTCACGTGAAGAGATTTAATAAACTTAAGTATAAATGAAATCGGAACAAAATCATTAACATTGTAACACGAACATAACAAGCAGTCTACACAACGTTTCTGAACCACCAATCGATATAGGCAATAGCCACGTTTTCGGGCGATTCCGCAGAGGTCGTGAGCGGTACCTCGAAGGTATGGAAACCAAATGGAAATCTCGCCGTGATGGTCATTGCCGCCTTATCCGTCCTCAAAAACTCGACCTGAAACAAAATACTAGGTAATTACAAAATTAAAATGGCGATAATATATACATTGTAAAATATATTAAAGCAGTTGATTTGGCGTTAAATCGACACTCTGGAGTGGACTAGCAAGAGGGCGAGCAAGTAAATTATCGGAAACTTATCCTTGGTTCGAGAGACTGCAATACAGAAGACATACTTCATTCTACCATATATCCCGAAAGGTAACCTTGCAATCATGCGTTTTGGTTACCAGTCGATTACTTAGTAGTGGATACCAGTCTACTGGGTCCTCAATAACTAGGTCTTTTATTGCACCTCGCCCAAAATCCTAGGAATTTCATTGGATTAGAGCGGTCACATGGTGACCCTCTATTATTCTATAGCGGGTCAGTAGATTTCATATAGGGTCACAAACAATATGGACTACAATTCCGAATCAGTTTAAATCATTTGCAAATAGTTCTTTCAAGCGTAAGTAAAAAACACAATAAGTAAATATGATAAGGTTTTCAAACTGTACCGGTCGTGACGTCAACGTCATAACGTCAAACTGCGCGGACGTCTCAATGACGTTGACGCTCAATTAAAATGGATTAAATATCGGCGTTTGCCTTAAGGTGCTTGATGCAATAAATCAGTCATTGGGTTTGTTACAGACACCCTACATAAATATGTTGGGTCAGTCAGATATATCGGGGGACTCGGCTATCGCCTCGCCCCCTATAAATCTTACTGACCCCACATATTTCTGTAGGGGGTCAGTAACAAACCCAATAACTAATAATGTTGACCTGCACACTAATTTGGAAACCCGCTTGCCGAGGTAGAGTTATGAACCGTATGAATGTTAGCATTGAGAATATCTTAAAACGTTCTGACGTCTACCTAGCGTATCGGTGGCCGAGGGGTTAAGACGCTGCGTTGTAAAACTGCTCGCCTCTCTCCGCAGCAGGTTCTAATCCCACTGGGAGCCGACTGGTTAGGAAGTGTCGATTCTTACGGATGGTGGGAGGAGTACAGTACCGATTCTACACAGGAAAAGTGGGTGGTGTGCCTCCATCACAAACATCGACCGTCATATATAACCTTACGTGTGTTGAAAATGACGTAAAACACCATAGAATCCGAGGTCTACCTATTTATACCGAGGTAGGTTACTGATCACCTACTGCATTCTAATCCTGAAAGTTACACGGTCAGTAGTAGCACCCGTTAGTGATAATGAAACTAAACAATGAGTCTTTCCCGCCCCATTCAGTGTACAAACCTTTTCCAGTATTGGGGTTGTCTGGCTCCTTACGTGTTCAGATAAGTCTTAGTGTATTTCTTCTGACGGATAGAACAGTAAACTCGTATAGGAGCTCTTCGCCGCACACTAAATAGGAGATAAAAATAATGTTTTCCATTTGCGAAATCAAGATAGAAACATAACCCAGACCATTCATGCATGGACCCCTATAACAAACCAAGTACCTTGGTAGATGGAGAGGTTTATTTTATAATACCAACGGACTGCCACAAATCACTCGGACGACAGGATCATTGCCAATTCGATGACCTTTTGTTTTCTAAGCATGTAGTACCCGAGGGAGGTGAAACTCGGATAAAGGATAGACTGCTGAGCTAGAGTTTGTTATCCGATCGCGTTTCAATCCCAAAACACGCGACATTATGAAAATTAAAAATGCCAATCACTAGACTGAAAGGGTTTTGCAAATTGGTGAATTACCGAAACCTCTTCAATGTTAAGGTGTTCAGTCCAGTTCATTTAAAATCATTGGGAAACCTGGAATATAACGCTTTTCTGGAGCCTCGTATCGTCTGACCAACGCGAAGAGGCATTCCTACCCCAGCTAATAACCTATACTAAAGGAAAAATGAAACGCAACTCTGGTGTAATTTCCGCTATATAATGAATATTCTGCACACTTAATTCTACATAATATTCCAGGGAAATCCCTACACGTTTTGTAAACAAAAGGTTGCAGCTTGTTAGAAAAAAGGATACAAAGTACACTTTGTAATACAAATTGCTAATGCCGCTTTGAAAATTTGAGCCATTTCAGCACTGAAATTAATGTAGAGATTGCACAAGTTGACATTCTAAGTTTTCTTACCTGCTTAGTCCAAACGCGTATTCTATCAATAATGACATTTTGCAGGGATAACATTTGAGGTGGGTTTTTTCCGTTTCAAGCAGTATGATAATTCCCTTCTTAAAAGAGCATTTTCCTCCATCAATATATACAACTGTTAAATACAAAAATACGTCTCATGGTCTTAATTAAGCATCGAAATAGGTATCCGGATATAGAGAAACAATAAAACCAAGTCTAACCTAATGGTTGGACCAAGTCGTTTGGATAGATCGACCGACATCAGAGGGAGTAGTCGCCGAGGTTTCGCATGACCGAGAGAGTAGTCGCCGAGGTTTCTCACTTCTAGTACAATGTTGCCGTGTCGACATGGGTGCTAGTTCTAGTTTTAGCTTAAGCGAGGAGGTTCTTTCGCATTTAATGGAACTAGGTTTTATCCCCTCATAACTTTGATAGATATAAACTACTTGCCTTCAATCACAATGGTGCTATACATGTCGGCAACAAATGGTCTGCAGGCAAAGCATTCAGCAAGGCATTCCTGATCTTCAGTATCCGCAACAGACCGACGACGCCTTCCCCAACCTGTAATGTTTAGCGCCCATATATAAATGATTCCAGAGATTATAAGAGTTTTGCTGTAACACCGTGGTTGTGTAAATCTATTTTCGACAAAATCAGATCTGAGTAAACGTTAAAAGCAAGGGCAAACAAATCACGTCTTGAGTAGAACCCGTTTTTAGATCCAGCAGGTAAAGTGCATGTGAGTTTGCGAATAGAATATTATTTCAATTAAGGGTCCACACGGAAGAAAGGAACTGGTGGTGGAAATAGTTCATTACTTGCATGGTAATATGTCCGACATAGTCTTGAGATGTTTACACAATGTATGACGTCACTGAGATTTAGCCCATATTTATTCCTAATCTCAAATAATCCCGTCTAACAACCAATATCAATGTTCCTAATCAATACACAAATATGTTATTTACATACTTGGGTCATGTTTATCTGATTGGTCACTACCTGTACACATTCGATTTATAGATTATGCTACTCACAATACTGGATTTCAAGACAGAACTTTATACATATGGTTTACTTCTTAATGGCTGGTATAACCTAGACAATGGTATCAAGGGAATATCTTGCAAGTTATATAAAAATAGTCCGATACTGAGTTTAGGTGCACTATATATTGCATAGTTTATAAACAGGCTCATTAACTTTTTTTTTTATTATTTTAGCTTTTATACGACTTTTATGATGCCGTCAGTTTCTTGTAAAACTATGTAGTCGTTCAGTTATCCTACGTTTAACTTTACCATAACGGACAAGATTCAAACATGGAAAAACATCGATATTGCGCATGGCATTACAATACATGGCTGGCGGTACCCGTGTTTTCAAGCCTTATATGTCTGTGGTGCTTTTTTACTGAATGCTTTTTTACTGAATGCTTTTTTACTGAATGCTTTTGTAATCACCTGTGCGTTGTATTCAGCCTGGTCATTTCAAAATTTAAATCGTTCGGAGTACAAAACTTACACCAAACTGTTCGATTCCATGGTCTGGGGTGTTGCAGCTGTATTGGGTAATAAACGGCTTACGCGCTTAACACACTACAGTTACGAGCTGCAAGGTTCTTCCTGAGTGTGGGTCGATACACGCCCAACGGTGCCGTTCATGAGGACATTGGATGAAACAAAATCAGAAAAATAGTGGGCAATGGCCGTTGGTCATTGGAAACGATTACATACGATGGAAGACCATACATAGACTGAATACTAAAATCAACAAATGGGCCGATTCCTATGCAGGTCGAAATTGTAAAAACTGGAATTAGAAAATAAACTGCTTTTGAAGAAGCTGGTATAAATGTGGAACAATTAGATACTAATAAACATCATAAAATCTCGTGTATGTAATTAGTTCAGAATTGATTGGTTCAATGACGTAAATAGAGAAAATGCGCGCCAAGGCACAGGCCGCAATAACGTAAGAACGTATAACAAGTTTAAAACAAATTTTGAAACTGAAAGGTACATAAAATGTATTATTATACCTCACTCAAAATTCTCTATGTAATTTCCCCATTCCCGATCAGTCAACAATTGGTAATGTTTCATGGTAATGTTTCATGGCATGAAACATTATCTCGTGCATACCGATCATTATCTCGTGCATTACCGATCAGTCAACAATTGGTAAAGTTTCATGGTAATGTTTCATGGCATGAAACATTAAATCTTGAAAATTTGTTTCAAGTTATTGTTGTTAATAAAAAATAATTGCTGATTAAATGAATTTTGATGTTTGGTATAATAAAATAAATATCACATCCCATGGAGGGTGATAGAACATATTGTCAACCCTCGATGTGGTAATGTCCACCTCGGCTAAAGCCTCGGTGGACATTACCAATCTCGGGTTGACAATATGTTCTATCACCCTCCATGGGATGTGATATTTATATATTATGCCACGTGGACACTGGAAGTGCTTATTCCAAATTTCGTTGTGGTGTTGCACCTATTCGAATAGAGATTGGACGATACGAGAGATTACATGTAACCGAGAGAACTGCGTTTTCATTGTAAAAACGTTGTAGAAAATGAGCACGTACTCTTGTCGTGTCCATTATACGAATATATTAGAAATGTGTACTTCGAGCAGATATGTGCAACTTGATCGGACCTCAGATATAAAAGATGTATTTTATATTAAGCCGTTATGAAGAACATTTAATAAGGTTCTGTCAAATTCTGCAATGAAATTTTAAGGAAAAGGAGAAATATATAGTATAAATGATATCTTAAAATGTAAATATGTATATAGGACCTGATAAATGTAAATATGTATATAGGACCTGATAAATGTAAATATGTATATAGGACCTGATAACTCAAGTATTTTATTCAAGGAGTATTGAACGGTTTTGTAGTATTGTTAAGAGCAATTATCACATATAACTACGTATTTTGATTTGCTTTAAGTTGTGTCATGTATGTGAATGCGGTGATGAAAATGTAAATATATGCAGTTATGCATTTTTATAAACTCTTAATTAGAAAATAGTATTAATTTTACTTGCAATGTACCGAGTTTTACGTTTTAATAATCTCTCATAGCTCTATGTAGAACCACTCCGATTGATTTTATAAATATCATGTATACTTTGTAATACAGTTATAGCATACAGTTACAAATAAAAGAATGTTATAAGAGGGGAGACTGAAATAAAATATTTGTATTGTATTACTCGTTGGAGCGACTGTATTATGTGAATGCTACTCTTCCTGCTGGACTTGTCCAGTCTTTCTTCACACTGCGCAACATCGAAAGTGAAAGAGTTTGTGTGTGAAGCCGTTTACAGCTATAAATCCATACGACAGGTTTCACAAAGATGTGTAAAGTTCTCAATGCGGTTCAATATATAAGGATTAGAACTTATCCGTCTAAGTCAAATAATAATAGTATTATTTTGATATAAATGGATGCCGATATACTAGACGGAAAGTCCTAAGTACCAACCCAAGAATACGTATGTACCATTCTCATCGTTTTGTTTAATTTACGCTCGATTGGAGATTCTAAAATATACCAACTAAAATTATTTTGACACCATGTTTTACTTGCCTGAGTTTGCAAAAGAATGTTTCGAAATATTTAATGTTAACGCTGAATTACAGTTACTTGAAATTCAAACAATATTCAATTAAAAGGGAGGTACTTTAGTAGATGGAACGGAACATCTGTTATAAATGGGTGTAACGTTTATGTTTTTATACATTATTTCCTACCAGTTTTGAGAAGTTTATCTTTAAGCGGACTTTCATTCATGTTACGGGTTTTATCGGCACATATAAAAGGACGATAACTCCCAAACAATTTAACAATTTAAACAAAACATAAATATTTGATCAAGCTATTGAATATCGATCCAAAAAAATTATCGCCCAACTTCTCAAACATATTTAAAATAAAATTAGTTAAGATACATACTCAAAGGAAAGAGAAAGACGCGGGAATTTCCGCTATATACTGTATATGCTGCACTTAATTCCATATATATTCCGAGGAAATCTAAAGATGTTTGGGGGAAAAAGTCTCAGTTAAAGGACACAACTGTGATGTTGTAGACGTTTAATCACAGCACACGTTATAACAAGTCATAAATGTTAATTTCCTCTTTGAAAAATTGAGCCAGTTCAGTCTTGTAGTTAACGCAAAATGTGCATCCTAAGTTTGCGCCAAACGCATACTCTGTCAATAATGAAACTTGGCAGGAATTTAGTATTTTTTCCGAAAGGAAAGATCTGGCGTAGCCATGTACCATTCCAGTAAATGCAGCATACTGCACATACACTACATAGCGGGAATTCCAGTCTCGCGTCTCTTTTTCCTTTCAGTATATATATCTAGAAGAGTTAATGCACATATTTTATAGAAAACGAGTGAAGGCTAGTCGGTCAAGGAGAACTTATACTGAACCAAACAGCTAACGCACCACTAAACTATACTTTTAATGTATGAACTTTATTATATGGCGACTGGTCCTGTTGGAGACCACAAGATATTGGTCTAGTTCAGAATGAAATTGGTTTTGAATTATTGATTATTATCGAGATATTAAAAGGTATTTGCAACTGGTGCGTTAGATGTTTGGTTCAGTATATGTTTGGTAGGAACGTGTAGTGCAGCTATTGTGTATGCAGTTTCAGGACTATAGAGGAAATATCGTCTTCCGTTTAGAAGCTATTTTACCATAGCAGCTCAACACAAACGAAGAATTTACACGGTCCCATTTTACTGGGATGACAGTAGGGTAAGTGCGAGGTTTGGTGCACCCTGGCACCCCTTTAACCCCCAGCGGCCTTTTTGGCAATGACCGTTCCAAGGCGGTAGCCCTATTGGCAACCCGTTTTATGTTTGTGACGTCATATTCCTTTATTCCTTATTAGCACTGTCATTAGTGTTTGTCGTTTGGAGTGTTTTTGGTTTTATTGTGTTCTGTGAAAGCTGCATTTCCTGTTAGACTTCAAACCAACTTATAATACTGCCGATAGGTTTTCAAATTAAAATAAAAGAAAGCAAGCTATATGGTTTTGCCAGCCAGAAAAGCTCATTAGATATACATATACTTGAGAAAGCAAACACAAGACGGTTGGCGTAAGCGAAAGTAGTATCATGTTAATATACACAAACTCATAAAAGGAACGCAAACCAAAATAATCACAATGTCATTACTGATTAAAGAAGTCGCTCCTAAATATATACTTTTTAATATTTTAATAAAGTCAACTTACTATAAACCCAGTTAATCGTAGCCACTCTGCAAGAAACAAAAAGAAGCACGTTGTAACTGAACATGGTATAATAGTATATGCAGTCTTTACATTACCCCAGATGTGTGGGGTTTGTGATGTACTTTGTATAATGCTTGCTTCGTAATTCTTGTTGGAGCGACTGTATTCTGTGAATGCTTCTCTTCCTGTTGGACTTACAACCGTTTCTGGTTTTAATATTCTTAAAAGCGGCATTTGTTTTATAACGTATTCTCCATTTCAAAGCGTCATGCACAAAGAAATGCCAATGAACCAGTATTTGCCGAGATAAATAGGATTAGTGTTGGTCCTAAAATTCCTGAACACAACGTTTTTTATGAAGCTTAACAAATACAAACACCTATCGATTGCCAACATGAAACGAGAAGCAAATTAAAAATCGTAGTTCGACATTACTCTATGTAAGCGTACGCGTGTTATATGCACACCTATATAATGTATACTGACGGTCAATAAAAACGGAGCAAAAAACAAATCCTTTTAAGAGTTAGAATTCGAGGCATTTTGGGAAAAACTGATATATAATCCATATAACGAGCCGAAATTTAAAAAAAAATAAAATACATGCATATGTTTAATTAGTGCATTCCACATTGTGGTTATGAAATGCACGTGTATTTTCGGGGGTTTTTAAGAAATCATTTTCTCGGAAACGTTCTCTGCATAATATCGTGAAAAGTCTTAATAAAAAGGCCATTAAAACCAATTGGAATGTTATTCAGAGAGATTAATGCAGCTTGGAATTTTCTTTTTATGAAACTCCGTGTGGTTGCCGGGGTAGAATACAACGACTGCAATCTCACACACCGTCACATGCAGACGGGCAGGACCTCCACCCCCACGCCACACCCATTCATATTCATTTTGTCAATGTTATCATGCTCATTCAAGGTCTATGTCCGGGCACTGCGTAAGCAAACGTGTGGAAACGTGGCTCCAAGCATAGTCGTTCGAATAGCAGTCACGACCCAGCCTCCCATTTATTGAAAAATGACATGTTGCATTGTTCAAGCTGTAGCTACTTCGTTCTTCATCTTGTCGTAATGAAACTTTTTACAATGTTAATATCAATAATATCTGAAGACATTAAAAACCAGTCATGCCGTGCTAACATTCCTCGCCATTTACCCCCCATTATTGTATTATTTTATTTTATGAAGTTGGTACAGTCATAAACGATATTTCAAAAAAAACTCACAAACAGCAGTGTCATGGCCCTTGCATATTTTTAAATAATGCTCTTCCAGGTCCTTCATTTCTTCACCCGATCTTTGCCAAACCGGTCCCAAATGCAGTGATAACAAGAGCTATCGGAGGACAGCATGCTCGACTTTTCGAATCATTGACGCATAAACATCAATCATAATTTGAATATTAACGATATCAGGGTTATGGGATTTAGTCTGCAGCTAAGATAATATAAAAACGTTGCGAAATGACCGACTATGAACAAACTATGAAAAGCGACTCATAAATCTAAGAAATTTAGATTCATGCAAAGCCTTAAGGACACATTTCCCTACGCTACTTTGTCATTGAAAAAGCATTGGAAGCTCGAGTATTTACAGCCAGCACGCTTCATGGCTGATCAGCTCGGGTATATAAATTGAGGCCCGCTCTTAGTTTTTTATTTGTATAGCATTGCTATATCGAGGGTAACAACACTTTGTAATTTACTTTAATAAAGAAATATAGGTTCATAATTTAGCTTTTAAATACAAAACATATCTGATATTTCTTAATTGTTTTTAGACCGAAAATCAGAGCACAACTCAATAAATATACAACATTCTTTAATGTGTTGTGTACTGGTCACAAATGCTTTATTGGGTGGGCCTCAAATTGAATATCACACTTTGCTCATGAAATTGTATGGCTCAGTGATTTACAGTTACCTATAGAAATTCTCTCCCCCACAAATACAATAGGGTCGAAATATGTCCTTAACCAAAAAAGAAGAATTTGAAATAAAACAAGGGCAATGAAACTTTCGCTGCACAGTCCTGTTACGATACTGAATAAGTGAATTTTCACAGCTATATGCTCAGTAGTTTCCAAGAAAAGACCGTTCATGCCAAACTTTTAACCAAGAATAATAACTTTGACAAAAATCAATACAGGGTTACGAAACACTGCTGTTCAGTCATCTTACGACACTGAACAGGTGAGTGAAGTATCACCGCTGTATGAATAAAGTATACTGAAAGGAAAACGAAACACACGACTCGGAAATTTCGGCTGTTAATGAAATGGTACATGGCTACGCAAGATCTTTCCTTACGGAAAAAAAGACCAAAGCATGTAACACAGCAACTAGTATTCCTGCAAAGTTTCATTATTGACGGAGAACGCTTTTGGCGAAAACTTAGGATGCAACATTTGCAGGGTGCAACATTTTGCAAACTCTTTTAATTTAAATACAGTACTGAACTGGCTCAAATTTTCAAAAAGGAACTTCCACATTTATGAATTTCTTTAAAAGTACCGTGATTAAAACGTCTACAACATCACAGTTGTGTCCTTTAACCAACTGCAATTTCTTCTTTTTTACAAAACATCTCGGGATTTCCTTTGAACATATATGGAATATGGTGTGCAGTATATAAAATATATAGCGGAAATTCCCTCGTCGCGTTTCTTTTTCCTTTCAGTATAGTTTCTAAGAAAATACTTCATGCAAAACATTTAACCAAAATGTCTGTCGAAAAAGGGTAATAATTATGAAAAAATCTCATTTGATATACTGAATATCAAGATAAAGGCCAAATACTTACGCAGTGTTAAAACGTCCCCAGGTTCGTTTATTTTGTCGATAAGAAGTCCCTTGGTTGCGTTCGATTAAAATTGTATCCATTGAAAAGCCTTGGTAACTGAATGGCATCTTTCTCTCCTCCCAGTTCTACCTTGGTAACTGAATGGCATCTTTCTCTCCTCCCAGTTCTACAAAATGATTGTTAATGGCAACACAATCAGAAAACGGTATCAATGGTAGGCACACACCATATCGAAACTGTCGAAGGTTAAAATCATGGATTAAAACATGAAAATGGTCGACGTCAATGGTAGACGCAAAGTTGTCTATCATTTTAAAAGTTTTCAGTGCGAGATTGCGGGCAAAACAATGGGATTAGACTACACAATTGTCCAAGATGATGTCCTAAAACATATGTATACGCAAGTCATCTCTGGGTGAACCGTTTAAGTATACAATAGTAGGACTTACTAAACGATTTAAAACAGTAGTATTGATGTACGAGAGAAAATGTCGAATGTGGAACGTCGAATGGAAGTTAAGTAATGAAGCATACATGTAGATAGGAAATTGTCTATTGATCGAAACCTACTGAAAGAGTCCTTTGGACTCGGACGAACAGAAACAAGTGTGGAAATATATATTGAAAGGGGAATCGAAGGTTTAAAATGTAAAAGAAACTTACCGGCAAAAAGGTTTCTGGCTCACTGAAAATAAAAAACAAAGCACATAAAACAAATAATCTAAATAATTAAAACATAAAATGGCGCAATTCTATACTACTCAAAATTTGCTAAGGATCACTTTTATTCCATATAATTTTATTAGAAATTAATTCACAATGACGATATTAATTTCATTGATACTTCAACAATTCCACAATTTGAATCAAGTCATAAGATCACATGACCATACACTGCCCTAAATAATTTCATGTTAAAATAGAAATAATGCTATTTATTTCAGCAAGAAATTTAGACAGCAAAAAAGTGATCCTTAGCAAGTTTTGAGTAGTATATTTGCATCAGTCACGTTGATTTGTAAACACAAATTTACAAAACGATATTTTTTTATAAAGTACCTTGTATCTTAGGATTAAATAAACTAGACGTCGATACCTTTATAGCCGTTATATACATTTGAATGACATTTGGCAAATTAACTCCGTATTCTACTTCGCCATTTTAAACTTTATAAAGGTTGTGTTTTTTCCCCGTGCGTGTGCATTTGTTGGGAACGCAATTTCCAAGATACTTACGTTTCACAAGAAGTCTCGGCGCAAAGTTCGCACTCTTGTTCTAACGCTCGCCAATTTCGCTTCACATTCTTTCAGTTGCATCTCTATGCTTTGCATTTCGGGGTATGTTCTTTTTAAGACCTGCGGATTATTTCCGACAAGCGTCTACGAAACCTCATTCTGAAATCTATAAAAACGCATATATAAGATTTTATTCTTAGTATAATTAATTTACTCCTCAAACTAACTCGAGGACCTCAAAATAGAACAGTAACAATTTACTTAAATCTTTCATATTACGGATTTCAGATTCATATAAAAAGTTTATACATTTGTGTAATGTAACAAGGATTTGTACAATAAGCAAGGATTTGTACAATAAGCTTATTGTACAAATCCTTGATTCAATGTAACAATTGTAAAAAAAAATGCAACTAAACTTAAAAATGGCAAAAATACGTTTAATCGTTAGGGTTATGTTCCTTGGAACAAAAGAAAGATTATAAGTTGGATATTTCAAACATTTCTCCAGATTTTTACATGAAACTTGCAGTACCCCATCTTATTACCCTAGTTAGAAACAAAAACCGGATTTCACAACTACATTGTATAAATAAAGCAGTTTTAATAGAGCAATTCAAAGCGAATCCAGCAGTAATTAAAACTCAACTGTACTAATCTAATTTTACAATAAAGCCTGCAGTATGTTACCGTGATATCCTTAGCTAGCGTGTGCTATCAAATAAAATCTCAAATAATCCCGTCGAAGTTGGTTTTAAAGAAACGATATCAATGTTCATAATGCAGAACTAAAATGCATACATATGTTATTTACATACCTGGTCATATTATCAATTGGATTTAAAGACAGGAAAATTAATAAAAAGTTGCATAAAACGACTTTGTACATACTGATTTTACTTTTTTAATGACTGGCACAACCTAGACCACGATATCCAGGTAATATATTGCTATATTGCACGTTATATGTAAGAAATAAGTCTGATATTGAAGAGTTCCAATCCCTGCTATGTTCTGTATTGTGCACTTTTAAAAGCATCTTCATAAATTTTTTTAGTATTTTAGCTTTTATATGATGTGGGTGCTAGTGAGGCATGGAGGTGGGGAGGAGGATTGCCCTGGGTAAACGTAGGTAATGTACAGTCTAATAGTTCTATGAAAACATTGCAACAATTGCTGCAAATCAAATGGGGGATAATAGAGGCGGGCAGAGCTGTATCCTCTATGTGTCTGAACAATATCAACACAGAATATTGTGGGGGTGGGGATTAGGGAATGGCTTCACTGCAGTGGAAATGATGGCAATGGGCAGATGTATGCTTTATGTACTCCAAATAGCTACAAAATAGTGTATTTAACGAAAACAGTGGAGTGGCAATACGTTGATGCAATACCGAAACTTTTATGACAAAAACAGAATTGGGCCCCCTTACACCCACACACCCACACATACGCAGTTGCTGCACTCCCATGGGTGTTATTTTGAATTTACAAATACGAAATTTAGACTACTGGGTTGGTAGTGGTTTTAAAGATAGAGGTTGGAGAATGTAACACAATTACGTTGGGAAATAAATGGCCCCTTGCTCCCCTTGCATCCCCGCCCATTACCGCATAAAACTGGATGAGGATCAATTTAATTTTTGAAAGCAAAAATAGGACAATCATTTGAATCTCTTGATGGGTTGGTGGGGATTGGTAATTTAGGTGAATATTCACCATGGTATGGTATGAACTAAGAATAAACACCGAAACCTGTACACACATATGGGTCGGTTTTGGGTGGGAGGGTGTGGGGGTGGGGGTGTTGTGTGGGTTGAGAGGAACTCAACGGCAAATTTCATAGGTTAGGTCAAGTTAGGCTCTGTGGTCCCCACGATTCATTCGAGCCTTAATAGCCCTGCTCATATCTAGATCATGATATATGGAATCGGGATACATATACCAAATTTGGTTAAACCAAAACTACTAATTAACGAAATAAGACCTATACAGTTTACAAGCAAACTTTGATCGGCATTTTTTGCACTTTTTCGAAACCATCACACATTTTGTGTTCCATGGGAGGCCATATTTTAAAAGAAAATTACTCTAGCAACATTTTGGATAATACTAGAAGGAACCATGTCCGCAAGTAGTTGAGGTAGTCCGCTGAATGCAAGAGATATAGCCTCGTAAATACGGTGTACATGGTAAAATATGTGAAATGGGGCACTTTTAGGTTACATGGAAGAGAAGCCAATTACTTATGCAGCCCTTTAGATAATATTATACAGAACAAAAGGAATTTCACAGGTTTAGGCGAACCAGAAAATCACGGATTTATATATACATATGGAGTGTTTTGTACACTTTTCAAAAAACGCTCGTCATATCTCTTTGATGTCCGGAACACAAATGCCGTAATTTATATGTATATATATATAAATCCGTGATTTTCAGATTTCCCATTTTATTATAAAGGGAGGTAATCTGAAAATACAGCATTCAAGAACGAATATTTTCAGATTACCTCCCTTTATAATAAAAATAGTGATTTCGCAATTTGAATAAAACATGTTTTAGCAGCAACAGACAAACTTTGGTATTTGATTAGTATTAATATTGATCAGAATGATTGAGTGATCAGTATAAAATGATGAAATTGTATCTAGATTGGTGTACAAAGTGTAACAAAGTCAACCCTATGCAAATCACAGCTTAAAAGAGGGACGTTACTATTTTTGCTGAGTATAATAAACATGGCTTTCTGCAAAACGGTATTTTGGATTAGATATTTTAGCCCTAGACAGATACATTTTTATTAACTAATGTATATTATTTATACACAGACCCAAAATGAAAACTTTACATAAGGCTTCAAAAGTATATATTTTGTTGATAAATGTATATTCGGGGTTAATTTTTTGGTCATCGAAGCTTCAATGCCATATCGATGTGTTTGTGTAATTTATTGGATAAAAATCCGATGTTGCATAATTTTTTATGAACAATTCAGTTCAGGAGTCGAAATGAAAATTCCTGTAAAATGAAAATGATCACACAGCATTTGGAAACAAGAAATTACTGACTGAGTGCGCTAAGTGATGTTATAAAAAGCATCAGTAACCAGCGTGACCTCCATTTTTACGAATGCATTGCAGAATACGTCGCCTCATTGAATTTACGTTGTATGACCGCGTTTGGAATACGTTGCCATTCTAACAGACGTGCATTTTGGAGGTCATTGATGGTATCAATTTGATGATTGGACCTGTCCCTCCGACCCAATTCATCCCATATGCGTTCTATGGGGTTCAAGTCCGGGGATAAAGCGGGCCAAGGCAAGACGTTAAACGTTATTTTGAGCAAGGAATTGTGTGGTTATACGCGCCATGTGAGGCCTTGCATTGTCATGCTGGAAAGTGCCATGTCAGTTATTTTGCATGAATGGTATCATTGTGTTGTGTAAAACATTGATGTAACGTTGAGCATTGACATTTCCTTGGATAATGACCAGATCAGTTCAGATTTCCCATTATCCCACCCCAGACCATAATAGTGCCACCCGATCCCGAATACAACAATCTGCAAGTCGTTCATTTCTACGGCGATAGATGCGTATTCTGCCATCTGCATGGCTGACAGTAAACCGCGACTCATCGCTGAAAAGTACCGATTGCCACTGGTTGCGCGTGAAATGCAAATGACGTCGTGCCTATAACAGTCTGGAAGCTCGAGGTGTTATAATCTGTCCAGTATATGGACGACGAGCACGAATAGGAACTTGGTTCCGTCTCAAACGATTTATGATCGTCTGTGCATGAACCCTGTAACGCCGAGCAGTAATGGTTGCTGGTAAAAAACGATTACGTAGGTGAGTCAACGTGATAACACGATCAGTACGTAACGTTGTCGCACGTACGCGACCGTGTCTTGCACAATCTCCGACAGACCCAGTAATGTTGTACCGGTTGTCTGTCAGGAGCTGCCAAAATGACGCGCGACGTTATTTACCATTGACCCCGTCCTCAGCATACCAATAGCTTGGTTTCTCTGATCTTCAGAAAGATCGTGGCATCACTAAATGCAAAGGTTTTTTAAAAACAAATTAACTTTTTATTATCAGTGCTGAGCAGCAAATGATTACTTTTCGGTGTAAAACCTGTAAGTGAAACACCTGTTGCTGCGCACGTGCAAAGTAAGGAACACGTTTTTCATGCTTGGACGCATGCATAGACTGGCGATTTTGGAAACAATTGCATAATCGTTTTCCGCAATGAAATCGTGATAATCATGTGTAAAACTTACAACATGTATGCTAACAAAACAGATATTCAAACAAATAAAGTGTAACGTTTTCATTTTGGGTCAGTGTATTTCAGGATACGATTTAATAAAATCATTGACAAGCAAGTTACCTTTAAATTCAGTATCGCCCATTTCTGTACCATGCGACATAGCCAAAATCATGCAAACTCCCAAGACAATGAACTTCATCTGAAATACAAGATAAAGGAAATAAAGGTTCGGACCCCCTTATGTGTAATCTCGTGAAATTGCATCCACTAGATCATGGATGCTCCATGGAGCACGGTTGTCGCCTTCAGAAGCGATGCTCCAGGAGTAAGACACATGCGTGTTGGCATTAAGTGCAATTTTGTAAAGGTATCTGAAGACAGAACAGACTTCAGGCAACATGACGAGCAAAACAAAATGAACAGAAGTTATGACACAGACTGATCTGGACCTTTCTTTATTGGATTAAAGATGTGTTGACCGTCATAATGGGTATATGGCCAATATGTTTATGAAGAAATATTGCAATGTTCAGGGAGTGTTATCGGTGTCCTGACCAATAACTCTTTGAACACGGGAGTATGGCCTTGGCTGGAATCATGACCTTTACCGACAATAGTCCTGATGAGTAAATAAGTTATATATAGAGGATCTTACGTGAGTGACTGTATTATTTGGATTTTAATTAACGAGTTGGATAAAATGATAAGTCAATAATACACAGTCACGAATGAAAGATTCTACTTATCACGTAACACACCTACGACGTGATAGTTTCAATTTAATGTTGTCAATTTTCCCTGTATATACGGCGGCAATTTGTAAGACAAACCATGGCGTCGTTTTGTTGTGCACATGACGTCGCTACGTTACGCGGCTGTAACTGCGTTCGCCCTACAAATAATGCGACACCTTAAACAAAATTTAACGTTTCTAACATTCATTTTATGAAGTAAGATTTCAAATAATGATAAATAATTAAGGCTTGTATGATATACCATGCAAATAAATGGGATTAAATGCTTTGCTGTATACAAACAGTGATTCGGTCCTCATTTGCATCTGTAATACACTAGTGTATTACGAGAAATAAGTCATGGCTTTATTGCACTCCCAGAAGCCATGCTATGCGATAAAAATAGGAACAAAAAAATAGCTTAAAAATGAATTGGTCACTCGATAATTTTCGCCTCAAAAACGCTCAACCCTAAATTTTACCTCGACCGTCTCCTTTATGTGAATATCGTCCCGCAGAACATATACTGAAAGTTAAATAGAAACATAGGACAGCCAATATTACGGGCAAGTGTCGCCGCTCGACGACGAACGGGAGGACGACAGATGCAAGACGCAAGGCGACGGATAAAGAGATACCTATGTAAATCTTGGTTCTACCCGTGTGACCTTTAATTGAACACTATGCATCATTTTAGGAATTTCGAGACCGTGTTTGTAACTTACTAATATCCTTCAATTCTCACAATATGCCCTTATTAAAAATGTCTTCAGCAATAAAATGTAACACCGGTGCGTTTTCATTGACCGTCAGTATACATATTTAAACCAGTTATAAGCGTGTAATAGATCTTGTTCGTACCTTTAATTGGAGCCAGGCTATAACGGCATAAATGTGTTATAAAACTAAAGTTTAAAGAAAATAAACTTACCTTTGATTATTCGTCTGTACCGTGAAACTAGATGCGTCGTGTTACCACTGTCTGCTAATGTCTGCAGTTCCATAAATTCCTCGTATATAGCCACCGGGTGTGCACACGTGTATTTCCTCGTGACCGCACGTGTAACTTGAGGCATCTTGGGCGATGTTTTAAGAGGCTACTCACCCGAATAATATTTGCAGATATGTCTTCATAAAAAAGCATTCTTTTTCAAACCTTCCTTATACCTTTACCTGCTGGTACTCTTCACCATAAAAAAATCGACCGTCATATATAACCTTACATGTGTCGAAAATGACGTAAAACACCATACAAACAAACAAACTTAAAAATTAGTGTTGAGAGTGTAGGACGATACAACGGATATACTTCTTAGTGTGAACGAGTGTATGAGAACGAATTAGAATGGCAAAAGCAGAGTATGTAACTTCCAATCAAATGCGTTTATATAATTATCATAGTCAATTTTAAAACAAATTATGTTTGTATGATAGCTTTCTCCGTCATTTGTCCGATAAGTTATTGTATCAAATATAAACTACGTTTTAATATCATGTATACAACATACCACGTGTAGCATACCTTTAATAGTCATTGTTTATGCATTCCTAAAACATAATTACTACACAATATTGAAATTCAAAAAGAAACACAGTTGTTGTTTATTATTATTATTACTATTATTATTATTATTTAAATATAATGTATATGATTTTTAAAATAGACAGAATAAACGGATCATTATACAGTCTGCTTCAACACGTGACAAAGCATACATAACTTCCAGCCTTTTATTGGCAAAACCAATATGACACTTAATAACATCCTCTTTAATAATTGTTTGTGCACGTGCTTTACGTGTTTTTTTGCATTTTAGAGTTATTTATTTACGATAAAGACTGAACTGAATCAATGTTGATTATTTTTAAATATTGTAATAATCAAGATGTAAGCTGTTCATTTCTACTTTTGCTGAGTTTCTGCTTACGTGTGTGCGGTGGGAAAAAACTAACATAAAAGGTCTGTAGCCTCATTAACGTAATCGCTTCATTTCAGGGGTATGCTACTCTAGATAATAAAAACTGTCGGTATGTTGGCCATACGAGACAATGTATATATGCAAAATGATATATATGTATAAGGGGTTTAACGTAGCTTTTAACACTGGTTCATTCATCTCACGACACTTTTAGCAATGGTTCATTCATCTCACGACACTTTTAGCAATGGTTCATTCACGACACTTTTAGCAATGGTTCATTCATCTCACGACACTTTTAGCAATGGTTCATTCATCTCACGACACTTTTAGCAATGGTTCATTCATCTCACGACACTTTTAGCAATGGTTCATTCATCTCACGACACTTTTAGCAGTGGTTCATTCATCTCACGACACTTTAAGCAATGGTTCATTCATCTCACGACACTTTTAACAGTGGTTCATTCATCTCACGACAC
The DNA here is from genome assembly GCA_037043455.1 of Cyrtodaria siliqua. Classification (NCBI taxonomy): domain Eukaryota; kingdom Metazoa; phylum Mollusca; class Bivalvia; order Adapedonta; family Hiatellidae; genus Cyrtodaria; species Cyrtodaria siliqua. Next base: position 87,634 of record JAWPHD010008170.1, read on the forward strand.
TTTTAGCAATGGTTCATTCATCTCACGACACTTTTAGCAATGGTTCATTCATCTCACGACACTTTTAACACTGGTTCATTCATCTCACGACACTTTTAGCAATGGTTCATTCATCTCACGACACTTTTAGCAATGGTTCATTCATCTCACGACACTTTTAGCAATGGTTCATTCATCTCACGACACTTTTAACACTGGTTCATTCATCTCACGACACTTTTAGCAATGGTTCATTCATCTCACGACACTTTTAGCAATGGTTCATTCATCTCACGACACTTTTAGCAATGGTTCATTCATCTCACGACACTTTTAACACTGGTTCATTCATCTCACGACACTTTTAGCAATGGTTCATTCATCTCACGACACTTTTAGCATCTCACGACACTTTTAGCATCTCACGACACTTTTAGCAATGGTTCATTCACGACATTTTTATCAATGGTTTATTCATCTCACGAAACTTTTAACACTGGTTCATTCATCTCACGAGTTTTAGCAATGGTTCATTCATCTCACGACACTTTTAGCAATGGTTCATTCATCTCACGACACTTTTAGCATCTCACGACACTTTTAGCAATGGTTCATTCACGACACTTTTAGCAGTGGTTCATTCATCTCACGACACTTTTAGCAATAGTTCATTCATCTCACGACACTTTTAGCAATGGTTCATTCATCTCACGACACTTTTAGCAATGGTTCATTCATCTCACGACACTTTTAACACTGGTTCATTCATCTCACGACACTTTTAGCAATGGTTCATTCATCTCACGACACTTTTAGCAATGGTTCATTCATCTCACGACACTTTTAGCAATGGTTCATTCATCTCACGACACTTTTAACACTGGTTCATTCATCTCACGACACTTTTAGCAATGGTTCATTCATCTCACGACACTTTTAGCATCTCACGACACTTTTAGCATCTCACGACACTTTTAGCAATGGTTCATTCACGACATTTTTAGCAATGGTTTATTCATCTCACGAAACTTTTAACACTGGTTCATTCATCTCACGAGTTTTAGCAATGGTTCATTCATCTCACGACACTTTTAGCAATGGTTCATTCATCTCACGACACTTTTAGCATCTCACGACACTTTTAGCAATGGTTCATTCACGACACTTTTAGCAGTGGTTCATTCATCTCACGAAACTTTTAGCAATGGTTCATGATGATAACCAACACAGTCACATTATACTGACACCGGCCGACCAGTCCCAGAACTACCATATATGATGATAACCATCACAGTCACATTATACTGACACCGGCCGACCAGGCCCAGAACTACCATATATGATGATAACCAACACAGTCACATTATACTGACCCGGCCGACCAGTCCCAGAACTACCATATATAGTGATAACCAACACAGTCACATTATACTGACACCGGCCGACTAGGCCCAGAACTACCATATATGATGATAACCAACACAGTCACATTATACTGACCCGGCCGACCAGTCCCAGAACTACCATATATAGTGATAACCAACACAGTCACATTATACTGACACCGGCCGACCAGGCCCAGAACTACCATATATGATGATAACCAACACAGTCACATTATACTGACCCGGCCGACCAGTCCCAGAACTACCATATATAGTGATAACCAACACAGTCACATTATACTGACACCGGCCGACCAGTCCCAGAACTACCATATATGATGATAACCAACACAGTCACATTATACTGACACCGGCCGACCAGTCCCAGAACTACCATATATGCACTGAATGGCAAGCAAGGGATCTACTAGTACCATTTTTGTGAAGTCTTTGGTATGACCCGGCCGGGATTGAACACACGATACCCACGCATGCGAGGCAAAATGATCGATAGTGCACTTAGTATACAAACCAGAACCGGGTAGTAGGGAGAAGACACCTTCCCCACTTCCCCTCACACACAATAAGGGAAAATACTATACCTTTCTTACTTCCCCTCACACACAATACGAGAAAATGCGTATGCGTTAACAAAATAAGATTTGGGCAATGCAGGTTTTAACCATACAATACAGGTTTCAACTATACAACCATACAATTTGTAATAAACACCCTTTTCTTTTATTTATTTTTGAAAAAGGTTCTGGACCCCTTTCATCCTTGATCGGTACCTGCCTGCTAAGTGCATTTATGCTTATGTATGTATACACTGATCGAAATTCCTAATTCAATACTCAAGTTTGTATTGTAACTAATTTTCTTATTTTAAATATATTTTAGATAGTTGAGTGGTACGTATTTTGTTTTGACCAATAGTTTGTAAAATATTATATTTTTAAATTGTTACATATTTTGAGAGCTACCCTCCCTTTATATAAAACATGAAATATCAAAAATGAATCGAAGTCCGATTTAAGATATAAACTTCATCAAGTTGGTAGGAAAGTATATTTAAACAAACAATCACATACACGTCTGATCCATTTATTTCAGATGTTCCGTCTATAATAAAATAAAGCATGGATAAACCTAAATTACGTCCCTTTTAGCCACAGTGAATATCGCTTTAAAAGTTAAAGAAATGTAATTCAACGTTTACATTAAATATTTCGAAACTTTCTTTTGCACCGCATTTGTAGTGATAATTTTATTGGGCAGGTTTTAGAATTAGGATCATCGAAAGCGGCAATAATTCGAAGTACTTAACACAATGCCATGTACAAGTTAAATAAGTGTACTAATTTATTTCTAAGACAACACATCGACTAGAAGGCTTAAACATATGTTCATGCAATCAGAGGAGACGATTTAAACTCGTTATTTTGCAGTCCAAGAGTGAAATGCACAAAACAATGAGGATATTATTGACATATTCTAGAATATTATTGACATATTCTAGAATATTATTGACATATTCTTAGGTGGGTACAAGTGAATTCTGACTAGTATTTAATCATTCTTTATTTCGCCTAAGCAGAGTAAAATTGCTATACACTGAGAAATAAATAATCGAAGTATAAACAACATATTATCACAGTTCACGGGAACCAAAAGAAACAACAACACAAGCGTACGTATTTGAAAAAAATATAGAGTTTAGACACATCAATAAATAAATAAAGACCATCAGATCAATTGGATAAAGATATATTCGGAGATATCAATATATGATAAGAAGGTCACAAATATATATGATTCCCCTCCATCACAATTTACAATATGACAGAACTTGCAAACAATTTAGAATATGATAGTACTTGCAAACAATTTAGAATATGGTAGTACTTGCAAATAATTTAGAATATGATGGTACTTGCAAACAATTTATAATATGATAGTACTTGCAAATAATTTAGAATATGATAGTACTTGCAAACAATTTAGAATATGGTAGTACTTGCAAACAATTTATGATGGTACCTGCAAACAGTTTAGAATATGGTAGTACTTGCAAACAATTTAGAATATGATGGCACTTGCAAACAATTTAGAATATGGTAGTACTTGCAAACAATTTAGAATATGATAGTACTTGCAAACAATTTAGAATATGATAGTACTTGCAAACAATTTATACTATGGTAGTACTTGCAAACAATTTAGAATATGATAGTACTTGCAAACAATTTAGAATATCAATTTAGAATATGGTAGTACATGTACTTGCAAATAATTTAGAATACGATAGTACTTGCAAACAATTTAGAATATGATAGTACTTGCAAACAATTTAGAATATGATAGTACTTGCAAATATTCACATCAACTAATGGCTATTTGTACTAACGCGGGGCATGTGTATACAGCTTTTTATTTCATTGTGTGGTAGTTTGTATCAACCTATTTAATGTTTACCCAAAGGATCTGTCTGAATTTAAACACACACACACCGATGAACGAGCTTCAAATATCTGAATATGAATGCGTGAATATCAGCTACGTGTATGCCTACTTTAAAGAAACGCCCATGTATATAAACAAACCAAACATCTAACATGTTTCTTACTTGACATTAAAAAAAACTCTTTATATATCATAATAAACAATAAAAGAATAACATTCTTAAACAAGAAAATCGGTTTAACCGATGGTTGCTCCCCGAAATTTATCCTCAACTTACTGTATGGTCTTGTACCAGCCATCAGTATTCAATTTGCAATAACATTAGTAGTTCTTTACTTATGCTCCGGGCAAGAATTACAAGTATAAAATTACAAAGGGCAATTACTCTAATTTGAATGAAGATTTGTTGTATTTCTCTGCACTCTCTCATTGTCCTTTATCGTTGTGTGAAGGTTCATTGCAGTCCCATTAGTAGTTTTTGAGCTATGTTCCGGACAAGAATTACAAGTATAAAATTACAAAGGGCAATTACTCTAATTTGAATGAAGATTTGTTGTAGATCTCTGCAATTTCTCTCATTGCCCTTTATCGTTGTGTGAATGTTCATTGCAGTCCCATTAGTAGTTTTTGACTTATGCGACGGACACGAATTAAAAGTATAAAATTACAAAGGGCAATAACTCTAATTTCAATGAAGATGTGTAGTAGTTCTTTGCACTTCTCTCAATAGAGTTATGGTGCTTATGCTCTGCCCTTCCTCTCATTGCCCATTATCATTGTGTGCAATTTCATTACAGTGCCATTAGTGGTTTTTTAGTTATGCTCCGGATAAGAATTATAAGTATAACATTACAATAGGCAATAACTCTTATTTAAATGAAGAAAGAGAGTTATGGTTCTTGTGCTCTGCACTTCCTCTTATTGCCTTTTATCATTGTGTGACATTTCATTTCAGTCCCAGTAGTGTTTTTTGAGTTGTGCTCCGGACAAGAACTATAAGTATACTATAACAAAGGGCAATAACTATAATTTGAATAAAGATAGAGTTACAATTCTTACACTCTGCACTTCCTTTCATTGCCTCCTATAATTGTGAGAAGTCTTATTGCAATCCCGGACGGACGGAAAAAGCGGCGACTATATTATGCTCCCTCGAACATTTCGGGGAGCATAAAAATGTATTACAGATAACATAATGATATATCAAAAAGTTACCATGTGTGACATGGCCTTAATTTAGTCACAACGTACGTCATCTCTCCAGGCGCTATGCATGCGCAATAAACGAGATACGCATACGCAAGCACGTTACGCACGGTCAAATCGTGTTGTAATCTAAGGGTTTGTGAATACATCCAATGTTTCGTGTAAAACATCCAATGATTATAATCCAAACTTGTACTTTCTCGATATGATTTCTGTAAATACGTCATTTTAGCTCAACTTAGGAATAAGAGATAGTTGCAAACACTTTAGCGTCGACGTCTCACTCCACCTCGAGTTTTGAGTGTAAATTCTATTTCCAGGTCTATATCTGTTACACTGATTGTCCTAGAACACCAGACTTGGGCATGGGCTTCCATATAGTTGTATCTAAAGGGTTGCATAAGTAATATTGGTTCCTATAATAGCTCGGCTCCTATAGAACTCAAATTGTGAACGCCCGTAAACTGTGCAATGAAAGCAGATGCCAGATCAAGGTTTGCGTGCAAGCTGGTGTATATTTCTATATCTCTTAAATTACTCGTTCTGTCGAAACCAAACGTTTGCATGATATCCGTAAAGCATTATCTAGATGGGCACCTACATAGTGTGGCTCAACTGAAGCATGGGCTCCCATAGGGCTCAACTTAAAGGGACATATGGTAATCTTGATTTTTTTTTAAAAAAAAAACTGACGGTTTCCCGTTATTATTTCTACACAACTTGCGTTTGTTCAATCATTTCGTATTCACCCGCATTACGTGGTCCCGCCTTAATTCCATTAAGTGATGGGAACGATTATATTAGCAGGGTTTTATAACGGATATTTCGACAATAAAACACGTTTAAAAACGTTTCTACTGAAAAAAATGCGATAACCTGTTTAAAATTACCTATTAAATGTTTTAATTTTACAATATGCAAACTGTTTAAGCCGTATTTAAGGTTTTATTTCATACCCCAGCCAACCCCGTTTTTGCTTCTTAGAGAAGGGATTGAATGGGGTATGAAAGTTAATACTCGGACCACGTAATGATCATTAACACAATTGCTAATATACTCACAGCAAGCTGAATCGTTATAACGAAAAAATGGACCAATGGTAATAGTTGGCTATAAAATAAGCAATACTAGTGGCCCATTTGTTCAAAGATCGGTTAGCTTAATCCTTGGTTAATGTAATTTTTCAAAGTATATTTTCTCATAAAAATATGTTTTGTACTACTAAAAGTTTTTAATTTGCATTTCTTCTTAACTTAATGCTTTCACATGCTCAATTTCTGGTAGAAATATTAATTCATCGGAAATTCAGAGAGATTTGAAATTTTGACAACGCTCGGTTAAGTTAGCCGATCTTTGAACAACTGGGCCAGTACTATATGGATTAATTTATTTTTGTTTTAATCAGAAATATGTATGTAAAATCGTACAATAATATTCATTTACCAGTCATTAAAATAATAATGGCACAACATAGAGGCATTTTAGGTCAGTAAGGTTGCTCGAAAATCGTGCAAAATGTCAATAAAACAAGATACAGGTAAATAACATGGTGAATAGCCGATTGCCAACCGTGTATCAGATGTAAGAGCGATAGAAGATTATGCTAGATGGTTGGGGATAGATTGGTTCACCATTTGTTACATGTGGGGGCTTGTTTGAAATTCATGGATGAATTTCAATCTGGAGGGGCGTATGTAACCCCAGTATATTGAAATTCGGCCTAGAAGTTCTAAATATACAAGAGAACCATTGCTGGTGTATTCCAGGATGTACTCGGATGAGTCCCAAATGTAACACATGGTTTAAAATTCTTGCTTCAGCCAGGATTAAAATTCTAGGGTACCGTACCAGTAATTTTACCTCTGCGTTATCGTGGGAACACGTTGGCAAGCGGTTATTCGTCATATATCTTTATTCGGCTACACTAAATTTGTGCACGATTTGTCGGGTAACCCTTACCATATTAAAAAGCCTCTGTGTCATAATGTTTTATTCACTGGTAAGGGAATATAATATAATGTGTTACATATTTCTGATTAAAAAGAAATATAGTTCAATAAAATCCATTCCGTATTACTTATGTTATAGCCAATTGTTACCCTTGGTCCATTTCTCTTTTTTTACCGAGTATATAACGTACTCGTACATGTCATTGAAAAAATGGGTTGTTATATAAACAACACATTCCCATCGTATAAAAACATTCATTAACGGATATAATGCCGGTAACTATAATCGAGTCTCAATTTGATCCGCCAATTTCATCGGAATAGTTTGTTGTTGCATGTCTAGTTCTACAGCGGCAACGGCTTTGTTCAAGTCGTCTTCTATGGCAGCAGTAATACGACAGTAACAGCACGGAAGTGACGGGGGAGATCTCAGAAGACCTGCGCTCTTCGATTCTTCCAGATCACTCAATGCCTGTTCACGCCTTTCACTGGCTGCTTTGAATGCCTGTGGAAAGTAAATTATAAATCTCGATTCAAGTAACTGATCTAAGAAAATGCAAAACAAACGGATACGGTAGCGCACGCATACCTCTAACAGACCATGACTACCATCCACACCATGAATAAATTGCGATCTTTATATCTGTACGTGAGATATTTACTATATTTTACATATAACATATATATATATTATTTTTGAAATTATGAGAAAACTCTTCAAGTAGTCTAAGAACAAAACAGGCTTCTTTGTAGTTTATTCTACAAGAAGGAATTTCCATAAAAGCACTTTAATGTTTTGTTGTTGTTTGTTGTTGGTTTTTGGGTTACACACATAATCTGACTTATGTTCCATTACTATGCTATGTCTAGATACCATAGGCAAACGGAGAATGAAAAAACCTACATTCCAAGTCTTCGTATTCCCGTCCAGAACGACAATATTAATGCGTCTTAATGTTGAACTATCTTCGGTGTTTACAAACTGGACGATGACATCGAGAATCGTATCGGCTACTAGTTCATTCGGATACTTCAATACCCCTGTGGCGATGGCGGGAAATGAAATGCTAGTGTAATTACACGCTGCAGCTTTTCGTAAGCAATCTTTAACTACAGTCTTCAGTTCCTGAAAAAAAACATGGTTTAAAATAATCCAACAGAAAACTACAACATATAAATGTACAACACCGAACTGTAGACGCTATTCTCGTATGCCAGTAAATATATTAACACCGAGGCAATACCAGGTCATCGCATTGAACATACCAGTGGAAGCTCTAACCGGGATTGCAATGCACAACACGCTCTTGTCAATTATACCCCCTTTACACAGAGGTGGCGATCGTTGAGCGATCAAAAATTGGCCAGATCTCTTGACGAACTTTCAATAAACGCCCAGTGATCGCCAACATATCGCAATGATCTCTCAGTGATCATCCAGTGATCTCTACGGTCGCCACGGTCTCCTCATAGTTTTGACCCAGTCCAAAACTATGAGAAGATCGACAACCAAGGTAAGCGATCTCTCAACGAACGCTCAAGGAGCGCTCAACGATCTCATCGGTCTCCCAATGATCTCTCAGCGATCTTTCAATGAGCGCTCAATGATCGCCAAGGTCGCTCAATGATCTCTATAGATCGCCATTAAAGTTGCCGAAAATTGAATTTTTGATCGCTCAATGAACACAGAAGCGACTTGTTCGAGGTTTTAGGAGATCGTAGAGAGATCGGGCCAATTTTGTATCGCTCAACGATCTCCTTCTGTGTAAAGGGGGCATTATACTCAGTATTTAAAGGCAATACGATGTGAATAAATACATTACATCTAGCACAGTAGATATATGTAACGATACAATCATAATAACATAAGTGTAATGGTAAATCATTATTTCTCCTTTTTCGCAATTAAAATCGTAATTATATCTTATAAATATACTGAACACAAAAAGAAACTTCCGACTTTTGGGCTGGTATTTCCATAGGCCAGTTTTTGAGGGCGTATAGCGTAGGAGGGACATTTAAGACTTGTTACTTAGCACTTAACACGTACGACATGTTGCGACTCGCGGTAAAATACTTCATCCAACGCATAGATTGACTAGGCAGAAGAAATGAACATGTGAGTAGGTCTATTATTATTATTTTATAATGAAATTACTTTTTATCCATGCATATTTATTATTGTGTACGTTTGACACAGAATACGGATTTTAACTGAAGCGGCTGGAGGTGTATGTTAGATAGGATACTGTAGAATCCGGGCTCTTATATCAAAGATATATTATGGTACTTTATGTGCTCTGAGGAGGATACGCAGATATATACATGCGTGACGGGATCTCCCGGTTAACATCTTTATCCAATACAACACAATGCGAGTTTTCGGGAGTTGTACACAAGAATAAAATGCATGGATAAAAAGTAATTTCACAATAAAATAATAATAATAGACCTACTCACATGTGCATGTCTTCTGCCTGGTCACTCTATGCGTAGGATGAAGTATTTTACCGCGAGTCGCAACAAGTCATACGTGTATAGTGTTAAGTAATAAGTGTTAAGTGTTAAGTCATAAGTCATAAGTCTTAAGTGTTAAGTGTAAGTCATAAGTCGTAAGTGTTAAGTCAAAGTGTCCCTTCTACGCTTCCGTAAAAGCATAAACGGCGTTTTAATAAAACAATGTTTGATGCTTGTAAGCACACTTAAGTGAGTACTAAATATCCCAGTAAAGAGTTTTAAATTTGCCACGCAATACTATTTTATGGATGATATGGACATTTTAAAGGGAGGTAATTTGATGATTGATGATAATCAAAAGCTGCCATCTGCACAATCTATGTTATGTTTTTTTGTGATTTTGTTGGTAAGGAACATATAGAGATTATTGTCTCGGACAAATTTCGGTAATTTTCGTAGATTTAATTTTCTCTTGTGGCATTTTGCTTGTTTTAACAAAAAAGGGGCTAACTCCATTGTGTACTGAACTTTTCAAAAACATCTTTGTTTGGACTATTGTTGGCGGTCTATCTAATTATTCTTAAATCATCATCATTTTTTTCCTGTTTTGCTGTCTGGACAACATCAACATCAGCGGAAGTTTCTTTTTTTGTTCGGTATATAACCATAAAATATGTAGGATGTTCCAAGGGCTCAACAAAGAAATTATTGAAGTTTATTTATGTATACATATGACAGCTACTGTAACAATAGTTTCGCGTTTATTCTAAGTCATGTCTTTGAGCTGCCCCCAAAAAGGTCATTATTTAGTAAATACTAATAACGATAATAGTTTAGTTGTTTTCAGGCTTTCGAATTACGGGTTTGAACTGAGGACTCTCAACTTATTTCAACGGTTTATAATAATTTACGAGCCTCAGCACTGTATAGCATTGTGCACCTATAAAGAATTGTCCGTGCACCTGTAAATATCAGGGCGAAAATGCATTTTCTAAGTTTTATGGATTGAGGAAGAGGCTCAAAATACGCCTCCATCAATGCTTAATTTAGTATATAAAGTACAAATAAAAATAAACATTATGGAGGTTTCATGTCTGCTTTCTTAAATTGAAAATCAACTCAAAATGTCAATTGAAAACTAGTAAATTCGTGTCAAATTGTATCGACGGGACACAGGGCGTAGACTTAAAATGATTTATTTATAAAAAGTTTATTTATTTTATTATTTTGTTTCAAAGACTACATTCAATTTTCTCCGTTGTATATATTACGTACTATAAGACAAACAAATCAAATGCAAAAAAACAACAACAGTTACTTAATTATTTTATGTAGGAAACCTTTGAAAGGAAATCATTGTTTCATAACCACATTACGTGGTCTTGCCTTAATTCCATTAAACGATGGGAAAGCTTATATTAGAAGGATTTTATAACGGATATGTCGACAATAAAACACACTTAGAAAAAAGATACTGAAAAAAGGCGATATCCGGTTTCGAATGACCTATTAAATGTCTTAATTTTACAATATGCAACCATTTTAAGCCGAAATTAAGGTTTTAGTTCATACCACAGCCAACCCCGTTTTCACTTCTTGGAGAACGAGTTGGATGGGGTATGAAAGTTAACACTCGGACTGGTCACGTAATGCATTACTACTTGGGATAGATAGCACAGTTAATAGTGCGTCCGTTTTTTGTTGCTGCATTTGTATCGTAAAGAAAACTTTTACTCTAATGTATATTTTCTATATTTTCTCCATAGGCCTAATTAATACTTAACTGTTAAAACTAACCTGTATGCATTTATACCTCTCTCCTCTTCGAAATGGACCTAAAATCACGTGGTAGATATCGTGACATCTCAGATTCCCCGGATTTCCGACGAATACGCTTCCGGTGCTCAAAGGTCTCAAGCTCGGCTGAGCATGCGGTCCTGCTGCACGAATTAGACTGTGTTTAATAGCGCTGGTGTTGTCTGTAAATAGCTGTAAATTCCTGGCTGCTGAATTCACGACTACATCCACCTAAACGAAAAGCATACAACCTGACTAACGTGCAATATCCAAATTCGTTGATTTCGTTAAATAAAGCTATGCTTTAATTTTCGAATGTATATTTGAAATCAAACAAGAAAACATTGAATCTAGTATTTTAAATTAATTGAGGCATACATGATTTCCTGTTGCACAATGTGGTGTGTTCTCTAAATTATGATAAGGGATCAAGGTATATAATAGAAACGTTTTTAAATTGTACAAATACTCTAAAGAGGTTTTCTGCTTTACATGTCCTTTTTGTTTTCATCTTCTTGTGACAATTTAGGCCAATAGCAAAGACAATCATCAGACTTTGACCTTTAGAGGAAGTGACGTCACGGGGTATGTTTACCAGTGAACTGAGCATTACTTTAATGATGTGTGTATAGTACCGACAGTAATTGAAAACAAGTAGAGAAAACTATGCCGTAACAAAATATGTTTTGACATACACAGTTGTATTTAAAATGTCGTAACAGAGATTTTGAAAAATGCAAAACATGTGTATGTTATGGTCCTTTAAACACGAAATAAGAGAAATTGTAATATCTTCCCATTTTTTAAATTAAAATACCTGTTCTTCCTCAATCCTTCCTCGCTTCAGCCTAATTACGATGGGGTTCTCCTGTATGCTCAATTTGAATTTTGTAGCTAAGCCTTCAAAAACACGATTGTTCAGCTTATTAACATCTTGGCGGGCAACTCCAAACCTTTGTGTTGATATTCTTAACAGTCTTTCACGAACAATTCTGATCGCGGTGTCTGTTCCCACAACTGTTATGCTTTCATTGCTCGGTCCAGTGTTTAATGACAATAATTCACCTGACAACTCCGCTTCCATGTCCGTTTTCAAGTTCTCTAACATGAACAAACATCTGCCTGCACTACCATAGACCAGTTGTGTAACAATGCAATATCTCTTTATGAAATATCCTATTTGTTCATCTACATCGTCGAAAATGTCATCTAACATGTATATACTCACATCTGGAAGTTCTTCCTCGTCAATAACTATTTTGGACTCGTAGATATTTAATAAATGTGTCTTTAATTTTGTCCACTTTTCAGAAAGAAGTATTTCATCTTTTAGTTCGAATTTCTTTAATTTGAAACTGTCAAGGATCACTCTCATTGACTTCTCTACATGGTTTTTGGACATTCCTTCTACTTGTAACGTGTCATTTTCTATTCGCCACCATGTCGTTTCCATGTTTTCCTGGCTCAGCCGTTCGATGACATAATCTTCATTTAGAAATAATACTCGTTCATATTTGCTCAATCTGTGAATTTTTACCCGTCGTTTTCGAAGAAGTCTGCTGATACAGGTCCTTGCAAACTGTGTGTCTTCATCAAACCCAGATATGATAACCTCGTCATCATAACACTTCACGATAGCAGGTGAGTATGAGATATTATCAATGTTTGAAAGTACAATGATTTTGTCTGTTTCATTTAACGGATGAATGCGTCTTTCAACAACCTTCTGTTTTCTTACAATATCTATATGGTGCTCGATTAGGCCAATATTGTTATCGTCCGGTAAGACAAAACAGATTGTAAACGGTGAATCCGCTCCGTATACATTAATTCTCCCAGAAATACCCATATAAAAGTCAAAATGTCTCAAAGTGAGATCATAATTCTCTCTGTCAAACTCGGTCGTAATTTCAATCAGTTCATCATGGAGCCTCTTCAGTTCACCAATAACAATTTGTTCAACCTGTTCAACATCCAGTAATTCACTGTCGTCTTCCGTGTAGGTAAGGATCGCGGTGTCAGTTTCCAGCTTCACCTTTAATTGTCCAATTAAGTTTTCTGTCAACCTTTCTCGGAGTACACAGTCCGTAAGGATATAGCTGACCTTGTAGGTAGATAGACCGTACTCTTCTAGATGTTTCTGTAATGTTTTTATAAATAGTTCATGATATCTAAATCCAACCTTATTAACAGCGCTGTTACTTTGGCAACGATGTTAATTATATATAAAACGCAAACGCCAAAATCGTGACTAGCCAAGATACCTTAGTTTTTTAAGTGATGTAATAATTAATATTCTGTTTTGTTTTCTCCTGTATAACTTTTTGATTTTTAAATCAGTATTTATAAATATTTGTAAAGTTCAAAGCAAATTGTGTTTTGTATATTACTGATACTTAATTATATTGCACCAATAATGTGTTTAAAGCAAAATTAAATAACGAAGAAAAAGTTTTTATTTAATATATGCAAACAGTATTAAACAGAAATATAGGGCCTAAAAGTCAAACAGGAAAAGTAGCACAGAACACAGTCAACCAAAAACATGCATACAAAACAAATAACAATTACAGGGGAGCATTTAAGCAACGTTAGATGACGACACAAACACAAAATAGTTGACCATAGGGGTACCGCCTTGGAACGGTCATTGGCAAAATGACCGCTGGTGTCAAGTTGATATTATTATAATATTTGACGTTTTGCACACATTTGCAGTCAGCGTCGTGTAAATTGATGCATAACAATAACCTCAAATCTCCTTTTTAAAAAAACTCATTCTTTAAAACATGTTCGTAAAATGATTCTCCGCGATTTTAATAATCATTATTGTTGCATTTAAAGCTACTATAGCTGTCGTTAAGGCTAGTGGGCGTGTACATAAAGCAAATCTGACGGGTTTATCACCTGGTTTACTACTTCAAAGCTTGAAAAACAGCACTGAAAACGTGTATGAAAGGCATGTTTATAGTGAGCCTGGTTTCATTTCTATACCTGCAACCAGCGTAGTAATGTCAAAAATGTACACCCATTCACTGAAAAAAAATGTATGGACTGTGCGAGATTCGAACCATCGAGTGTCCGGGCGCCCATCCATATGGCGGGCAGCGAAGGTGTGAAAGGAAGGACATATAAGTTTCAGTTTAACTTTATTCAGCTCCTGTATACCCAGAGACTGAATTGTAATCTAAACATAAATTATATACAAATGTTCTGTCCGTACGAATTGCTAAAAACATTTGAATTGATTGAATTCGGTGCACTTGTAATTATGCTTGAATATTAACCGTGCTTTCAACACATGCTTAAATGCTTATCAGAAAAGTTGCTTTCATAATGAACATTTAATTTGGTGCACATGTATTTATGTCCTTAATATTGTAATATTCAATTTGCTTTATTGCTTAATGCTTTCTACTGTAAGGGCTTGCCATAATGGTCTTTTGTGCTTACCGGCAGCCCAATTGTTAAGCCCCATGATTGGGGCTTGTTTATCAATCCATGCCACGCCCAATATTTGCCAAATCTATTAAAGTTTAAAAAATATTTTATGTGTTGTTATTACAGTGCTCTCCAATAATACTGACTACAAAAAATCTATTTTATAGTCAACAGTTATTGAAGGACACGGTACTGGGTTTTCCACTTATTGAGTAATTTTCACGGTGCATTTGTTCGTACATGTATGAACCGGCATGTTGCGTTTTAGGTAAGATATGCTTTGAGCTTACATTTAAAAACTTAAATTCCCTCCCTCCCAGCCCTCAGGATCATTTTCTTAAAATCGATAATAGTGTATTCCAGTTGTATAAGTACAACAAGTTCATTTAAGACATTTTAAATGTGTGTCAATACTTCTATTCAAAAGATAGCATTTTATGCTGCAAGATCATGTTGCTTTTTCTGAGTTATATATTTTCAGTTGATGTCTTCACCTGGATCCACTTACCTAGTCAACAATTACTGGTGTGGCATGGACATTACTTGATAGAACATTTGGATCACCACTAGTTGACTTGTTTAATTGTTGTGGTGTTTAATTATCGGCAGGCAGCGAAGGTGTGAAAGGAAGGACATATAAGTTTCAGTTTAACTGTATTCAGCTCCTGTATACCCAGAGACTGAATTGTAATCTAAACATAAATTATATACAAATGTTCTGTCCGTACGAATTGCTAAAAAAACATTTGAATTGATTGAATTCGGTGCACTTGTAATTATGCTTGAATATCAACCGTGCTTTCAACACTTGCTTAAATGCTTATCAGAAAAGTTGCTTTCATAATGAACATTTAATTTGGTGCACATGTATTTATGTCCTTAATATTGTAATATTCAATTTGCTTTATTGCTTAATGCTTTCTACTGTAAGGGCTTGCCATAATGGTCTTTTGTGCTTACCGGCAGCCCAATTGTTAAGCCCCATGGTTGGGGCTTGTTTATCAATCCATGCCACGCCAAATATTTGCCAAATCTATTAAAGTTTAAAAACTAGTTTATGTGTTGTTATAACAGTGCTCTCCAATAACCCATTTCCATTATCGGACGAAGATATACCTTTAGTTACAACTTAAAATAGGTTATCAGCTGGAAAGGTGGTCAAAAGCAAGTAGGAAAATGAAAAATGTTGTTATCAAAACCTGTAAAGGGTCTTTCAAAATCGACGTCGAAGTAGGGGCTAAGGTATGTTCGAACATCCCTCGTACATCGAACTGCTGCCCTGCTGTAAGTTTCACTCCGTATATGCGGGTTTACGGTCATGTTAGGGTAGAATGAGACGTAGTATGTGATGCTCTTTACATATAGCCATATCGGCTTTAAGTATCATATAATCGAACGACTACCTGTATAATATTTGAACCTGAAGATACGAACGAAGTATCATACAGTGAAGCAATGGAAATAGTTTCAAAGCTGCCCGAGTCCGAGTGTGACTCTGTTCGTTCTTGCGGTGGCCCGTGGCGTATAATTCGAATATACTTAACGACACTCTTGAAATTTGGTAAAACTTCATCTTCGTCAAACATGTCATCTGTGTCTATGCTGTCTGGAGGTGAAAACATGTTGCCGTATGCTTTCTGCAAAAGAAGAAATTGGTTATACATGTATACGGTTGTACAGTTGGTTATACATGTATATGGGTGTACAGTTGGTTATACATGTATACGGTTGTACAGTTGGTTATACATGTATATGGGTGTACAGTTGGTTATACATGTATACGGTTGTACATGTATACGGTTGTACAGTTGGTTATACATGTATACGGGTGTACAGTTGGTTATACATGTATACGGGTGTACAGTTGGTTATACATGTATACGGTTGGTTATACATGTATACGGTTGTACAGTTGGTTATACATGTATACGGTTGTACAGTTGGTTATACATGTATACGGGTGTACAGTTGGTTATACAAGTATACGGTTGTACAGTTGGTTATACATGTATACGGGTGTACAGTTGGTTATACATGTATACGGGTGTACAGTTGGTTATACATGTATACGGTTGTACAGTTGGTTATACATGTATACGGTTGTACAGTTGGTTATACATGTATACGGGTGTACAGTTGTTATACATGTATACGGGTGTACAGTTGGTTATACATGTATACGGGTGTACAGTTGGTTATACATGTATACGGGTGTACAGTTGGTTAAACATGTATACGGGTGTACAGTTGGTTATACATGTATACGGGTATACAGTTGGTTATACATGTATACGGGTGTACAGTTGGTTATATATGTATACGGGTGTACAGTTGGTTAAACATGTATACGGATGTACAGTTGGTTATACATGTATACGGGTGTACAGTTGGTTAAACATGTATACGGGTGTACAGTTCATGTTGTTTGTGCTTCTAGTGTACCTGATCGTGCAGCCAAGATAACGTACTTCCATTTCTTATGCTCTATATAAGAATTCAGTACTTATAATTAAGAATACATTCATCTTTCTGTAAAGACAGTTTGATTTTTGAATGGTATTTAAATACGATTTCTTAGCACGTGTTAGGCAATATATGCCTGTAGATATGTTTGTGGTAGAGGCAGACCACCCCATTTTTCCTGGATAGAACCAGTATACATCCTGCCATCCTGCCATCCTGCCATCCTAAGAATCGACTAAGCAGTTAGTGCAGTTCTAAACAGTTACTGAAGCTATCGGAAGTATCATATCAATAGAATACATAATACTTTGCAAACTATGCCAAATTATAAATACCTTTTCGCGAAAATTGATGTGAAATAAAGTATTGCGACGTTGCGCCTAAGACTCATGTATGCCAATGCAAATCTACAGATAAAATCCGTTATCTCAGGATATTTCAGATTATTTCAGTAATTCAGGTGCGTGGGTTTAATGGGGCAGGGTAGGCGAATAGGGATTGATGTAAGGCATGGCTTGTTTTCAAACTTGTCCGAGATATTAACATTCTGAACAAGTTTGGTAAAATATCAGATGAAAAATGTAGTAGCTACAAATTACAATATAGAAAAAATGTAGCAATTTTCAATAAATCAAGAGCATGACTCTAGTTTAAATAACCCGATTAAGCTGGTTTTTGAACTTGTCCGTGCTTTAAATAACGTCCAATATCAGGTTTGCTAAAATCAGATGGAATAAAAGGCCCTATCGAAATAACAAGGCAAAATATGTCATTTTGAACTAAATCAAGACCCATAATTTTTCAAACTTATTCGAGCTTTTAATGATATCAGCAGTCTGGTTTGGTAAAACTCAAATGAAAAATGAAGGCCATGCGGCTATCGCCTTAACCAGGAAACTATAGCATATCTAGGAAAATCAGGGACCATAACTCCGGTGTTATTGGTTCAATCTAGATAGATTTCAATTTTTTCGGATCTGTTATTGATATCAACAATTTGGTCAAGTTTGGTAACGATCCGAAGAAAAATAAAGAGGCAAAATATAGCATATTTAAGAAAATCAAGAGCTATAACTCCAGTGATTCTACTGAGTCCGATCTGGCTGATTTTCGAACGTGTTTGAGCTTTCATTGATATTAACAATCCAAATTTGGTAAAGATCCGATAAAAACGAAGCCATGGTAAAAGTTAACGGACGTTGACGAACGGATGACGGACGACGACGAATGACGGATAACTCTCCTTCCCATAAGCTTGGTTAAACTTCGGCCAGTAAGGCTTAAAACGGACAGCATTCTAATAACTGGATTCATTAACCTGTCGTAATCCTATTTCATCTGGGGTTTGCCGAATTGGATTTTCTTTGGGAATGCATTTCAAGTTTGTCATTTCTACGTTAATTAATACAGAAACAAAATACAATTAATTTACCAACACAGGAATACCGAGTGCGAGCAAAAAGTGCGAAGACGATACATGACTTTGAAACAAAAAGTGTTTACCTCTAATGGCAATATTCCATTTCACAATAAACATACGTTTGCATATAATATATCAGTTTTAGAGTATTGTATTTAAAGTCAGTGTATAAAATGTTCGTATAAACAATTTAAAAGCTATCTGACATATTGTTACATTTTCACGTGGTTACATATATGATTGTTTTAAAATTGGTTTTTAATCTAATCTGAATTTGACTATTTACAACACGGAAGAATCCCATTCTACCTTGTACACTGACTTCTCAATCATCAACGATAATTTTAATTATTATTATTTATATAGTGATAACTAATTGATAACGTGTGTTTATCTAGTACACATACAGGTACAAGTTGACTTCCCAATTACATATTACCTAAATATACAAGGGCTCACACTAGTATAGAGCATATCTAATAACAAGAGGCCAAAGAGAGGATGAATCGCGCTACTTGTTTAAAGCTGTCTTGTCTAAAGGAGCCCAGAAGAGCTTATGAAATGTCGCGTTGACCGTCGTCCATCCGTCCGTCCGTCTCCCGTCGTCCCCGTTAATTGTTGCCTTACAATACATGGTTCTACAATTCAAGCTGGCGTTACGTAATGCAAAGAATACCATAAAGCCATACAGTGGTTTCGTATATAGCGCATTTTCTGCTATTGATTTGCAGAAAATCACGAGTATATCTTTCCAGGTAAACCAGAAGTGTTGTTTGTTTTTTTGCACGACAGGAGAAGTTGGGTGCACATACGTCTGGTACCAGTGTAAATACAGGTCATCATATACATACATGCTACCTAACATAACTCTTCGGTTATTTTTCCCTTTTTTATTTTTTGTGTGTTTACTACCAAAACGTTTATTGGGGACATATGAAACCACGACACTGAGATTATGCTTGGGTTTACGGTAGTTCAGCGATATCTTTAACGTGCACGGGGTATGGCTCTCCCTGCAATGGGATCGGCTTTACACCCCACTTGAAAGATGGCATACCTTGCACGGGTACATTTCTTCTTGACGTTAAACGCCACAATGTCTAATTCAAAAAGTGAAAAGTATGCTTGTCGGATTTTAGTAGGCGGTTTCAAAGGATAGAGTTCTAAATGCTAAATTATATCGTGAGAAACTGATCTTAACGGTGAAAAAAACGGTCGGGTACCTTATTCGCCAGACCTTGCCCCATGTGACTTTTTCCTTTTTCCTGGACCGAAGGAAAACAAAAGGCAACTCCTAAGACCCCATTTTATATTTTAACCTCTGTGAAAATGCAACTCGACATCGGACGTCTTGACATAAAATCGAGTTGCATTTTCACCGAGGTTAAAATATAATATGGGGTCTTAGGAGTTTCCTTTAGTATACATGCAAACAACGTATTCGTTATTCATATCATCCCTTATTTGTAAATAGTTTTATCGTTATATATTTACATTATTTTTTAATTACTACTTCATTTCTTCATCTTTCACCAGTTCTGACCTATGTATGTGTCGACGTGCCCTAAAACACTATTTATTCATTTATTCATTTATTCGTTATTCAATGCGGCAAGCCGAACATATCGTCAAATACAAAACGAAATATTATTCTTACCATTTTTACATAGATTAAGTAGTAACAGTTAACTTTTACTTTAATTAGTGTTATGCTGCTTGCATTTGGTGTAGTATTTTAATACAATTTATTTAAAGGTGTAACTATAGGCACTTTGGTTGTTATAACACGATACTCTTAAAACTGCAAAATCGTGTATGTATTAACCATGTGCATCACGCCTTCAATTAAAGATGTGTGTGTTAAATGTGTGTGTGTTTTTCGTTTGATGGCCTCAGTGGGGAATTTGTTTTACTTTTTTAAATTGATTTAATTACATATTTTATTATTATTAATATTAATATTATTATTAGTCCGTCATATATAATCTTACATGTGTTGAAAATGACGTAAAACACCATACACACAAACAAACAAATAGTAGTAGTATTGTTATTATTAGTAGTAGTATTATGACCTCTTGTAGATGGCAGCATTAGGTCCCAAATCATACAAGTCACATGACTTCTCAAAGTATTAGGTTCACTTAAATATTCGCTGATTACAGATGCAGTTGTGTTCACTGATTGTTGTTGTTGTTATATACGTACATTACTCTGTGATATTATTTGGTTTCATAATCGAAAATGTGTTTATGTCTCATCCGCATACCGGCAGATAACATATCGCGTTCTCCTCCTCCGATTACCGGCAGATAACTTAGCGCGTTCTCGTGATCGTCAGCTTTCCCTATTGTTCAGTGTTGACAGTATTAATAAAAATAACAATCACGCATTCGTCAACATGTACACATCTATCTCATACATAAACACGCATTTATTACAAACATACGGTTGGTTGGTTAAACGGTGCTATACGTCATTTTAGGCTTTATATGAAGGTCTATATTTTCGTGGTGGAGGCAGACCAAGCACATTTCCTGGGTAGAACCAGATACTGCATACCTTCCGTCACATACACACACATACATGTATCACATACATACACAAACATGTATCGCATACATAAACAACATGCATCACATACATAAACAAACATATATCACATACATGTATCACATACATACACACACATGCATCACATACATACACTGTATCCCATACATACACAAACATGTATCAAATACATACACAACATGCATCACACTCACACACATACATGTATCACATACTAAACAAACATATTTCACATACATACACAAACATATATCGCATACATAAACAACATGCATCACATACATAAACAAACATATATCACATACATGTATCACATACATACACACACATGCATCACATACATACACTGTATCCCATACATACACAAACATGTATCAAATACATACACAACATGCATCACACACATACACAAACATGTATCACATCCATACACAAACATATTTCACATACATACACAAACATATATCACATACATACACAAACATGTATCACATACATACACACATATGTGACATACATACACAAACATGTATCACAAATATACACACATGTTTGACATAAATACACAAATATGTATCACATACATACACAAACAGGTATCACAAACACACTCAAACATGTGTCACATACATACACAATCATGTATCACATACATACACAACATACATACACAACATGCATCACATACATACACATCATGCATCACATACATACACATACATGTATCACATACATACACAACATACATATACAAACATACATCTCATACACAGACACACATATATGACATACATACACAAACATGTATCACATACATACACAACATGCATCACAGATATATACATGTATCACATACACACATATACATGTAGCACATGCATACACACATATATATATACAAATAAATGTATCACAAACATACATATACACATACATGTATCACATAAAATACACAAATATATATCACATACATTTACATACAAGTATCACATACATGTATCACATACATAAATATACATATATCACATACATACACAAACATGTATCACGTACGTACACACACATACATGTATCACATGCATGTATCACATACATACACATACATGTTTCATATACATACACATACATGTTTCACATACATAAACATACATGTATCGTATACATACACAACATGTATCACATACATACACATACATGTTTCACATACATAAACATACATGTATCGTATACATACACAACATGTATCACATACATACACAACATGTATCACATACATACACATACATGTTTCACATACATACACATACATGTATCGCATACATACACATACACGTTTCGCATACATACACATACACGTATTACATACATTCACATACAGGTTTCACATACATACACATACAGGTATCACATACATACATACACAAACACGCATCGCCTACATACACATACACGTTTCGCCGACATACACATACATGTATCAGATACATACACAGACATGTTTCGCATACATACACATACATGTTTCGCATACATACACATACATGTATCGCATACAAGCATACATACATGCAATATGACATACACGCATCACATACACGCATCACATACATGCACTATCATATACATGCATGTATCACATA
The DNA here is from genome assembly GCA_037043455.1 of Cyrtodaria siliqua. NCBI lineage: Eukaryota > Metazoa > Mollusca > Bivalvia > Adapedonta > Hiatellidae > Cyrtodaria > Cyrtodaria siliqua. Next base: position 110,408 of record JAWPHD010008170.1, read on the forward strand.
CATGTATATGCGTGCATCATATACATGTTTTTTTTACATACACGCACATGCTTGTATTACATACATGCATCACCTGGACCGCTGCGGTTCGAATCCCACTGGGAACTCGACACGTAAGTGGGAAAGTACCGATTCTTACGGATGGCGGAATGTATACAATACTGGATCTACCCAGGAATAAATGAGAGGTCCGCTTCCATCACAAAAATAATTCAACCGTCATACGTAGCCTAAAATGTGCTGGAAAATATCGTTATACACCAAACAAAACATAGAAACATAGTTTACTATTTAATTTAAGGACTGAGTTCATATTTTCATGAAACCCATGTTCTAAAGAAGAGAACTTAACCATACCTTGTGTTTTGGCAATGTTTTGACCTACGCTCCCGTCGACGCTTCGTTAAGAATCTAACTCTAGGCTTTGAAGTGGATAGGCGGGTAGGAGTTATCGCCACTTAGTTTTTGTATATAAACATTAGACTAGACTAATACAATACCGTTATATATCGTAAAGAGAATTAAATTGTATTCAGTTTGAATGAAACGCTACACTTCGTCCAGACTACCTTAGTGCAGTGAACGTATGCAAATGTATGTATATTATATATATATATATATATATGTGATATGCATATAAACGTGTTTCAACGTTTGAACAAAGCATGCACGTTGTTGTTTTTTATTACTTTAATGACTTGTATTTATACATGATATAACTATGTTCATTATGTGTAGTAAATTTACCAGTTTATGTGGTAATTTCATTGTTAGTTTCTTTGCTGTTTTGTTTTTGTTTTTGTTGTTTGCCTTTATATGCGGTGGTGTTTAAAGTATGTGCAATAAATTCACCTTTGTATATACAGTAGAACGAAATGGCATGATGTCATGCATAAAATTATAATGAAATGTGTATCCGGTATAACGTAGCTTTAAATGGCGTTCTATTTATATACATATATTTAACTTGTAGATCGATTAAGTTATGTACAAAATTGGCAAAAATATCACTCTGTGCTTAGTTGTGCTTAACAGTTGTGTTGTTGACCGGACATAATACAATATTATAATCTGATCAATATTGACGATTTCACAGTTAGGAGTTTTAAATCGATACACTAATTTTTTAGAGGCGGTGTTTTTACAGAGCCAACAGCAGATGCCATTCTGGATTTAATTTCTATTGTTCAAGGGTGAGATATGAATACTTTACGTTTATATAAATTGTAATAACAGTTGTGTCTTATCGGCTATATGTATACGGGTATAATCAACTGACCACCGAACCGTGTGTCTCGATAGCTGCATAAGTGATTAGGGTGCTGTCACGGTAAGCCACAGATCAATGATTCGAGTCCGTTGAAGCATGGTGTTTGTATATACTTATGTAATTTTTGCTACATATTTATGGATAGTCTTGTCGTTTTGACTGTGGAAGATCTTCATATTATTAGGCGGCTCAAAGGAACCAATCAAAGGTTAGAAAAGTATGAAAAACGAGTACTCAGGTTTGGTTTTAGCTTTTTATTCCTTTACCGTTAACATCCAGCTCTTAACATCGTACCTAAATAGTATAATATAACATGTCTTTACTCTTTTTTTTATATCTAAATATACTTCCATGCCATGAATATGCTTTAATGTTTGTTTTACCCGAGTGCTGGTGGTCTATACTCTACTGCACTTATCTATACATATATTGGAGAATACATACATATTCTTATGCACAGACCTAATAACAAATATGTCTGTGTCTTATGTATGCAGGAACCGCGATTTTATAGTTTATATTTGTCACATCATTCAAAATAATACGTATTGTCATAGAATGGACACATAGAATGGACACATAGAATAGAATGGACACATAGAATGGACACATAGCTTGAATGGTGAGTGCTATAGCAGCCTTTGATTGTATAATTGTGCGCACAAACATGCATGCATCCCCGTGCGCGTACACACGCACACGCAAGCACGCACGAATTGAACCAAAAGTAACTAAAACAATATGGATTAAGGATGATACATCACTAAAGTGTATACATAGCCGCGAACGCACAAGAACAAACACGCGTACACGCACATCCACAACCACACGCACACACGCACATTATGATACGATTTGGGAAACATCGGACAAATTACCTACTGTGTAATCGCCTGACAATAATAATATGCAATACGTACTTATTCCAAAATACAGACATGTTCATATAATCATAAGAAACTTATGTCCGAGTTTTGACTATTGAAGTATGCATTTGTGCTTTTTTTTCAGGCACATTTGAAAGAGCGATCGAGACATGGGGAACAATTCTTGCATTTCGTTTGCAGCCAAATTTGGCATAGTGTTTTTGATAGTGTTAAACGTGATAACATGTGTAAGTATCACTTTAAGTATTACAAAATACATAATATATATATATTACATAAGTGTCTCTGATTTATATAGGAAATACTGCGAATAGAAAAGCTATATCTACTCGTTTGCTCTACTGGGAAATATCTCCCAATATCTCCCAGTGGGAGATATTTCCCAGCACGGAACATTGCTCGGCCTTTTCCGTCAGTGGCGGAAATGCCAAATGACGTTCCGATTGTTTTACGGACGTCTTCGTCTGATTCCGTCACTAGGAAATAACGATTACGGAAATTAACGAAGAGTTCCGGTTCCACTTGTTTTTGTTTGTATGACGTAACGTCGTCTTGGATGATGTAACGTCGTATTGGCGTTCTCGTGCAAACTGGTGTAAAAAGGCGTGAATCATTAGAAATATTAATAAAATATCATTTTAAATTACGTAATATATAGTTTAATAACCAGTGTTTTTGAGATACTGAAAATATCTACCTCGCTAGAGAAATGGCCCCGATATAAGAACGAGTGCGGAGCACGAGTTCTTATATCGGGGCCATTTCTCTAGCGAGGGAGATATTTCCCGTAGGCCTATCTCAAAAACACTGGTTATTAAACTCTATCTTTGCCTACATGTCACCATCCAGTCGTAATGGAATTGTGCTTAATAGTTCATCAATGCATTGTTAACCAGAGGGAGGGACGGGATAGAAATCCGAAAATCTGCCCTACTGTTACTGATGGATAGATTCATTAACGTGCTCGGAGAATTCGATAAACTGGTCCGTTCGGCGTACATCCACATTCGATGGACGAGGTTACTGAAAAATATATTTCCCAAGAACACATCAATGAAACTGTAACGATTTCAGGTCCATCGCGCTATCAGCTGGGCGACACCAGACACCACGCCCCCAGTAGATCCTACATCCTTAGAAATAATATACAAATCAGTTCTAGGACTGATCCGAGTTTCCTCTGTTTATTGAGAATCTCTATAATTCATCCATGTAATTAACAGACCCCAGAGCAATAAAATAACCATTTTCGCACAGCAGGGCATCAATTATCTGACAGCAGAGATAGGCGCATTTAAAAAATTAGAAATAGGTTGGTGTAACAAAATGCTATCTGCAAATAGAAAGTATTTTCTAAAATCAATTATTTAAACTGTAGGACACGGTGACCTTGTGTATATGGCTACATCAGACATTTGCTTTCGGAAAAAAGACTAAAAACAACACATAACACACAAACTGTTATCCCTCCCAATTTTCTTTATTGGTAAAATGCACGTTTGGCTCACGCAGGTGAGCAAACTTAGGATGTAAAATGTCACAATCTCTTTACAATTGATACAGTATTGAAATGGCTCAAACGTTCAAGCTAAACTTCAACATTGATGAATTTCGTGTGACGACGTGTACTGTACAGTTATAGGACTGTCCCGAGATTCCTGTTTATTGAGAATCTCTATAATTCATCCATGAAATTAACTGACCCCAGAGCACTAAAATACCCATTTTTGCACAGCAGGGCATCAATTATCTGACAGCAATAGGCGCATTTACAAAAAATAGAAATAAGTTGGTGTAACAAAAAGCTATCTGCAAATAGAGATAAGGCAGTGGTATATACGTCTAACATTTAATTCTGCATTGACAAAGTTTTAGCTCATTAGCTGGCATATTAGGTGATTTATTGCCATTTTATTGACCTCATGCTGGGTATGCCGACACCAAGCTGATTATCATGTAACTTGAGCTTCGTCCAAACTACTTCATATTTTCGGGTCAGTCCTATAACTGCATTAGTTGTATTAGATCCCAAATTATGAAAAAATGGAACTAGATAAAATTCAAAATGAAGCGCCTAGAATTTAACCGGAACTACCAAACACGTATTCTTAAATAATTTGCACATATATGCTCCACATTCGAAGGCGTAAACTCATTCTATCTTATAAAAGTATTCAAAATTTGGCATCACCTTATCTTTCATCAGTAGTGCCTTCCCTAGTAGGTGAACTAACACGGTGTGTGTATTACTACTATTTTATTATTTTATATAAACGTGAATGTCTTTCTTTTCTAGTTTTTCTGCAGTATCTAAATCCAGTTTTTGTTATGTTTTTTATCTTGAAATGTTCATATATTGTGTTGCTATTTTCTATTATAATGCCATTGACGTAAAGGTAACAAACACTCGCTATTATTGAGAGTTCTGAAAAGTTGAGAGTTGAAAAGGGTGAAATAGTTATCAAAATCGGGTGATAAAAAAAGATAATTAGGAAAATTTTAAGTTTGTGTTGAAACGGATATGGAAGCTACCATTTTGAAAGCAATGACATCATAATTCTAAATAGCCATATATGGAATATTTATAAATATGAATATTTACTGATTAGTAGTGGGGAAATGACATTGGAATCGAGGTTCAGCCGAGGTTCCGATTAAAACAGATATACCGAGGGTTGGAATTCTTTATCTGGACTGGATACCCATGATTGATTATTTTTCTTGCAAATCATTGACCTTGTGGGCGTTGACGTCACCAATTACTAACGTTTGCCATGTTCATTTCCACAGTAATGTCATTCAACTGTTGGCGTTATTAACGCCATTGTGGATAATTATAGTCCCTACGGAATCCTGTTAGTGCCATCAACTTTTCGACCTGATGTTCACAAGAAAAGTCGAAATTTAGTACTCGATAATTTTCAAACTCATTTGATAACTATCGCAATAATTATCACGTTAATTTCACTATACGGACTACAATTTACACGAAAAGTTAAAAAAAAAAAAAAGACTTTCCGCGTGGTATTGCGAAACCTATAGCGTTATAAAGTTCACCGGCTAAATAATGCCACACGGTAAAGAGGTAAAAATTACTCTTTCACCGATATCAATTTCCAAGATGGCGTTTTTTTTTATTAAAGTATTTCTTACCGCATCTAGTTCGTCGATATAATGATGAAGTTTCCCTCTTTGTTTATTTATAAATTATTGTCTTTCTGCCTTTCTGTCTCAGCCAGGGGCGTAGCTATGTTAATTTAAATTGAATGTGCAGGCCCGGTCATCGTTTGAGTTCCTAATGTGAACGTATGTTTGGTGAATCCGATGGCTTGCATGAACGGCGATTATTGTGTTTATCGATAATTAAAAATGTGCATGAATACCATTATAGGATGTTTTCTGGCTATAGAAATGATTGTGTTAGCTAAATTTCTCGAAAAATGGAACTTTTAAGCAAATTATTTCAATATATACATTTTGTTTCAGTGTCATGCACAACAAATAATATGTTTGCTGAAATTACATATTAAAAGTAACAACAACACCAAAATCAAGACTTATGTATCAAGTTTATTTACCTGATATGCAAATATGAATTACTTTTACTTATGGCATAATTACTATAGGACATCGTTTAAAACCACCCCACAATATGTTTCTTAAAAAACATGTGTTAAATAAATTAATATCACTTCAATTGATGTGTCATTATCTGGTGTAAATCATGTTTGCATGACGTCCTTGATATTAAATATAGTGATGTATAAATAATAGTGTGTGTGGTGTGGGTGTGCACTCACCCACCTGTGTGCGTTTATGAAGTGCGTTTGACGATGTACCAACAAAGAAAAAATGTCATTTGACACCATAAGGAAAGAACATTCAAGTGTGTATCGAGATATGGAATGCACAAAGTACATACAGAGCTTTCTCACCCACAAAACTGTAGAGTTCAATTCGAGTTCTGACTGTTGTCTCCACGCAGTTGCCCAACTTGGTCTTATTCTGGTCTTAAACTTTAAGTTTCAAACTATTTAATATGACAAGCTACTTGCCAAATATGTTAATCACATTCGTTATTTTGGAAACTAAAAATAATTTATGATATTATATAATCTCGTTAAAGTGACAAGTGTTCGCTTTTGTGGATATTTAACCGATGTCATTATTCGGAGGGTTATACAATTTATTGCACCCAGGTCTTTTCAAAATGCGCTGAAAGATATGCATTATCGCTCTATTAATTTAAAACCAGACATATCAAATTTTATGTCTGGTTACGAATGAATAGTTTTGAATATTTAAAAGATACTAGTAGTCGGTAAACTGATACTTTACAATATTTCATCTACGCACTTTGAATAGTAGGTATTTCTCTCCCTCCGATGTCGTGTGAAATCGTCAGTGTGAACATCAGGTCGAAAAGTTGATGGCACTGACAGGATTCCGTACGAGAAAGATAAAAGTCGTAATTATCCCTAATGACGTTAATAACGTCAACAGATGAATGGCGTCACTGTGTAGGAGAACATGGCACACGTTGGTAATTGGCAACGTCAACCACACAATTTCAATGATTTGCAAGAAAAATAATCAATCATGGGTATCCAGTCCAGATCGAGAATTCCAACACTCGGTATAGCTGTTTTAATCGGAACTTCGACTAAACCTCGATTTCAATAAAATGAATTATACCTGGTGTTGGAATCCCGATAATAAGAAATTATACTTCGTGTTGGAATACCCGATCTTCACCGAATACCCATGATATATCATCAGTTTTGGTACTACCAGGAAATTGCCAAACTGTTATAGATGTTATCCAGCTTGCCTTTTTACGGTCTTAGCCTGGTTCCCTGGCCAGGAAACCAGACTAAGAGGTTAGGGAACCAGGCTAATATGGTCTATATGGTCACATACCACTATTGTTTTGGGGCTGCTGATTGGCTGAAAAAAAGTATAGGGTGTATTAGGGTATATCTTTTTCGAAAGAGCTATTTTCTGATTGGGTAGAATTGCCTTAATCATAACTGGTGTACATAAAATGTCAAAATAATATGTGTAGGTGATAAAAAAAAATAAAACTGTATTTGTTCTTGCATCTGGGCTATTTTATTGAGAAAATTGCAGGTATAGTAAATTGTCAGAAATTCACATTTATTTGCTGCGAGCCCGACGGTCAGCACCTTCATCAAACCGAAAGTAGGTGAAAGCATTACAAAACCCCCAATTATTTTCAATGCAATAGTGGTATATGACCATATGCACCTGTTGGTGAAAACCGCTTCATTCCAGTGGAGTCGAGACTCAAAAAATTACATTTCGGAAATGGGGGCGGATTAAACAAAAATCTATGGAACATTCGTCTACAATCAAAGTTATGGAATAAAGTGCAGAAATAAATGTCCGCATACTTTGCGCTATATTACATGAAAATGTGTGAAGTAATAAAGAAAATACAAAGAAAATCTTACTTCGAAACGGGTTGTTTTTCCGTCTGTTGCGTCATTTGAAACCACGTGATCCTCCACCATGGATATGGTAATTTGGAACTATTACGCCATAGTTCTCAAAATGGCGGCTCCCATATCGGTTTTAGAAAAACATTCAAATGGTCATATCTTTTATGTTTATCATCCGATTTTGATAATTCTTTCACCTTTTTCCAAGTTTTTAGAACTCTTAATAATAGAGCTTGTTTAACTTTGTCGTTACATTCCCTTTACTTCACTGATAAATCTAATAATGTATAACACACATGTCTGCCATTTAAGTATTAAATATAACCCTTAAATCCACCCACCTCACTGCGGGGAGCGGGGTGCTGGCACATTACACCCAGCGGAATTAGACAAATGTTCAAATTTATTGTCCATTTCGCACCCTAGGAGCAAAATGTATGTCTAATTCCCCAGGGTAGAAGCATCAATATTAAATATCCCCATGTTCGTACCCGGT